>JAQFYC010000305.1:0-64776 GCA_034694165.1 Tomocerus mixtus
AATTTGTACAAGTGTAAAAATGTTTTATGCAACAAAAATTTGTAAAATTGCATGCAATATTGTAAACCTGTTACCTTTTAAACCTTTTTAATACACGCCCCTGGCAGGCTCAAACTCTAACTTTGTGTGGACGTTTTTCTTGGCTAAGCAAAAGATGTAGTGAAGCGAACGTAATAGAAACGTTCTACATACCACCTGCACCTGTACGAACACGAGCGCAGTGTACAGAGTGTACACGCACGGCACGGTCGTTGTCGTTAATGTTCTACGAGCGTAGGTTAAAGTCTTGATGTCTGGGCAATGCAATAATGTATTCAGGTTTTACGTGACGTGTGCAATTGGAAATCGTAGGAAAAGGGCGGCAAATACAAATAATTTCCAATATCGATATGAATAAAAAATGCTCGGAATACTCAATTTTACTCTGTTACTCGGAGTCCTGAGTAAATTCAATTTCTGTATTCCGTCATGTGACTTAGTGCTCTGAGACCTAGTGAGATGACAATGACCTGACTAGTCCTGGGTGGTGTTAGTGAATGATGAATCGGCCCTTACAACGGAAATGATATAATAATTATTTTAAACTTTGACCGTAAATTACGAGAATCACATTCAACTGGAGGGTTGTCACAAATACAAGTATGCTTCTATGTCTATGGTATGCACACTCAGGCAAGGCGCCGTAAACGAATGCAATAGGTAGCTATACAACAAGTACACCAAACGTTATGCTAACGTTGCATTTTACGAATGTACACGATTGGCGATTTTGTACTAACGTAATATAAACGTAGTCTAGTAGATGTAGTATAGTGGTTTACAGAAACGTTAATATGTGTGGTAAAAGGTCAGGCTATTAATAAAGAAAAAAGGTTCAAAATAACACACCTAGAAACTAGATAAGTATGGCAAGTAGGTGTAAACCGTGTTCTACCATGTATAAGCGCCTTATGACGAATTAACACGTAAAAAATGTGATGTATATAGGTATAGGGTAGCATTCTACTACTGACAACAATTAAAAGCCATAGCTATAGTAACGTTTACACTTCTTGGTTTCACTAATATAATGCCATGATGGTACACTTTTAATAAATTACTTAAAGGCTCTCACATTATCAGTACTAATTATCTGTCATACAATGGATAATTAAGCCCTCACTACTGCAAAATGAAATATAATATGACAACTGAAGCGGCAAAGTAAATTAACTAGGCTTTCAAAAAGTATAACTGTTAACATTATACATATTTATTATGCACACTAGCAAATAATATGCCACAATCAATTACATATAATCAATTTTATTTTATGGATGAAAAGCTTCGTCCGGAAAACGTGAAATGAAAACATTTGAAAAACTAAATATTATATTTAGATTAACGATCAATCTAGCTCTTGATAGCGTGCCAAAGTCAATTTCCTCTCTCGGCAGTATCTATCAGGTTCGTCTTCCACCAGTGGAGTTCCCCTTAATCCCAATCCTAAGTTTGGTGCCCGCCGTTGAGCCTACATATTATCATTATGCATTCAATGTAATTAACTGACAGGGTATTCAGGGTACCATTGTAAAAGACATTTCTTCCTTTAAGGTTTCAACTGATTACACGTAACAAACAAATACGTACCGAAATTATATCAGTTCGTCCCTGATTAACGCGACCGAGACCTTGACCTTCCTGCCATCCCATTTTCTGAAGCATGCGATTACCTATATTATCATCTTTAGAAGGCTCTTCATACATCACGGGTTGTGTATCATTTCTTGTCTTAATGTACAAATCCTGTTGGCGTAAATGTAAACGCAAAATGAATAATTGAAATATCTCAGGTCAATGCATGCATACTAGAACATATAATAAAGGAGTCTGCTCTGCTATTACTTTTAGAGAGTTTGTTGCTTCTTGTTGATCTGGTCCAAATCTCATTCTCCTTTCTTGAGCTCTATCACGGTAAGAAGTAGAAGAGAGCCCAATAGAATTTCCATCCGTTTGACTAATAGAAACTTCCTTCAGAAATTTGTCCATATTTTGTTTGTGCAACTCTGACAGTTTCATATGCCTAAAAACCAAAAACAAATTATACATTACTTACCTATTTATACCACACACTACTGGTTGGTGATAGTGTTATGGGAAAATTAATAGCAATACTATTTGGTTGGACAAATATATGAGTGCTCTGTATTATTTTTATTAGTCTGGCTACTGGCTACCATCATTGTGAAATTAGGGAGCTTTGTAGATTTTTTTCAAATGGGAAACATTTAAATTTAAACCGATTGTTAGTCTAACAGAATATATCAAAGTCCTTGTAGAGTTTTTAGCGATATTAAAATAAAGCCTAGATTTATCAGTCGGTCGTATATTGCTAGTTGTAGAGGGACAGAAACAGATACAAGTGTTAAAACGAAGGCTTACTTATCAAGTACTTCTTTGTTTGAAAATTGGCGTTTACATAGTAGACAGGCCATTTTGACATAATCAGCAAAATTATAGCTGCTTGGGTTGATAGGATTAATTGCTTTGTCAGTCTTCTCTTCCTCACTTTCGCTATCATCATCATATGGAGTTAGAGGCATTTTGCTGTTACTTTCCGGCTGAGCCTATACAGAAAAAAACTGATCACATCTTTGTTTAATATGGCAATTAGAGATAAAAAGAAATATAAATTTTGCTTTGAGCTTTGAATACTGTAGGCATTTTAGAAACGGGAGAATTTCGACTATTTGAATAACTAGATTCGAGTGACTCATATTTTTGTGGCCCCTGAGGATAGTAGCTGGCACTAGCATTGCTGTCCACAGAAACAGGGGCTTTTGAATAATCTTTCTTTTGATTTAGCGTCTTAGCCCATTTTTCCATTTCCTGAAAAGAATGACATAAAAAAAAATCAATAATTGGAGTGAACAATAGATAATAAATTCGTTAATGCAAAGATTCCTATTACTTTAGCAATTTTCTTAGCGACTTTGACTTTGTCTTGCTTTTCTGGTCTTTTGCTATCCTTCTTTTTGTCATCTTTTCCATCCACTGCCGAGGCAGAAGTAGAGGCAGTGGTGGTATTGGTAGTTGGAGTAGTAATTTTCCCTTTCACAGGAACATAACGTTGTTCATCTGCATTCCAATATAAAAATTGCTGCTTTTTGGAATCGTAGAAGTAATGTGTGGTGGGATCGTAGTACAGCTCCGAAACAGGATCATAGTAATAACCACAGGAGTCATCGTACTGAAACCGACTAGTATCTGGACAATCTAAAATAGATTTCGAAAAGTTAAAAATCTTTTCTACGTATAAAATAGTATTCATTGGCATCGCTAAATTGTCAAAGCAAAATTAGGAAGCTACCTTTAGATGATGAGGTCTGCGTTTTGTCGGCCCAGGTGCGGGATGCTTGAGAACCCTATATAAGTCAAAATGATAACCCAGTAAGTGAATAGGTAAGGAGAATTTAACATGAACGGAGGGCAGTTAACTGCTGTTCGTACTGAAGCCGCCACCGTTTTAAAATTGTCACTAGACGCTGCACACGAGCTCTCTTTGTCCTTTTTTGAATCCGTAGGCACAGCAGAATCCTGGAGAATAATATTTTTAATAGTCTGACAATGGTGCTATTAATGCATATCATCACTTATAGCAGATAAATGTGGTACAAACCTCGGTTGACTTTTTGCGGTAATATTCTCGGTAGTAGTCTAAATAAGATGCATGTTCTTCTGGCGTTTTTGCGTAGACAGATGCACTATATTGAGCAAGTCTTTCTATTTCGTCCTACGGATAACAAAAAAGCAATATTATTAGCAAAAGATAAAAATTTCAATTAAAGAAATAGTGTTGAAACAATTTTATTTTTATTGCAAATGCCAGGCAAACCTTGTCTGAAATCGCAGGTGTAGTAGGAGCGCCACTATTTGTCCACTGAGCCGCGGCCAAGGCAGTAGCCGCTACAGACTTGTTTGTTGAGCCGCTGCTGGTGGGCTTACAATACGCTATTGAAGCTAAACACCAAATTAATTCACTTACACATTATCGTAACAAAATTAAAATTAACACAAAACTTATGGTTGAATGCTTACCTCGCCGGGAGTCGATTTCAATTGAGTCTCGGGATAGGGCATTGTGCAATCTCACAGCGTCAGCTACATTATTTGTTTCAACATAGCAAAGTCCGCGAGACAAATTCGTAATGCTTTCCCTAGCAATTCGAACACTTCTTATTGGCATTGATGCTAGATTTGGATTTGCTTCGAAAGCCTGAAGAACTTTCTCTTCAGTAGTCAAAGCGTCCAATCCGCTCAAGATTATTGCTATAAATTATTTCATATTTATTTTCGCATACACTTTAAAAATGTCGTAAATAAAGAAAATTCTGTTTAATTTCAAAAATGCATAATTTTATACATATTAAACTTACTGCTAGTTGGGTGTGAGCTGACTTCATCACTAAGTTCGGGGTCTTGTTCCTCAGGCCGAGGTGCATGACATTTGTAACACAGATCTCTCCGTTTAAAGTTGTGACCCTGACACTGTTTTTAACCATACATAGTTTTTTTAAATTAGCAATTTCGTGAAGGGTAAATACTTATAGTTTCCATTAAAAATTATAAAATATCCAATACATACTAAAGCATAGCATACTACAAATATTTACCACAATTAGTTTGCATCGAAACTGTGTACCCAGAAGGATCCACATATGTTAAAATTGAACATGGATACACCTTCCCCATTAATTTATTTTTGCATTACTATAATATCGGTCGGTACATTATATCACTACGACAAAATATGCTAGTATGGAGGGTATTATAACTTTTATATTCTAAGGTACATTTAGTTTAATAAAAGAATTACATCAATATATCGTTAAATATTTAGTGGTAAAATCAATGAACAAAAGAACTGTCCCCCGGTGACTAGTTTCCACTTTCTACTCTTTAGAAGGACTGATTTTTGGTTAATTCAGTAAATGTATTTTGCTATTTTCATCTACTTTTTAGAAAACAAACAATATAAGTCATTTCCGAGCTCGAATTTTTATTCCTGTGGAATTCTTCCATAAACGGAAGTAACGGCTTTAAATGAAGTCTACCCTGTGCTTTATGGTCAATACATTTTGTCATAGTTATCATTATGTAATCCAAGCAAATAAGATTTTGCTCTTTATAAGGCATTATAAAATTGTAACTTACATTTGTGCAGTGCCAATCGGAAAGATTTCGTATATTTCTATCCCCCTGTGCAGATTTTGGAACGCTATAGATTAAATTGGCTTGTGATTGGTCTTCCAAAATTAAGAGGCCCTAAAATCATGAAATAAATAAATAATCCAGTAAGTATTGATTCATTTATTTTACTTATTGACAAATCTTATAAGAACTAAATTTGCCTTTTTCATGTCCATCCACCTAGACGCTTCTTGCACTGTGTTAAATTCTACGAATGCAAACCCTCTTGACGCTCCTAAATAAAATAGTTTTGGGAATTAATATTTACTGAGATAATTATTATATTGACCAAAATCGAATTGGTAAAGAATTCAACACGGTATTTGCCATTTATGAATCACTAACCAGTTTCTCTGTGTCTTATAAGTCGGATATCCTTTATTCCTATCCCACATTTTAGAATGTCCTGTCGGATCTAAAAATTGAAAACAAAATTGTTTTGAGAAACACTCCAAACTAGTAAATAAATGGTTTACTTAATTCTTCATTATTCGTTAGTGTTCGCTTACATCTAGTTCAGTCAAATGCGATGCTAAACCTCGAACCATAATGGTACTATTTGGTTCTTGGTATTTGTACGAGTCTTGGAATTTGTCCTGTGTCCAACGATCACCGTTGCAGTCACTGTGGCATAATAGATTTCACAAGATAAATGGTATTGTTAGATACACTTATTTTTAAAAACAATTTTAAATGAGAGTGGACGATTTGCATAATTATCACACAGCAGGCAATAAAGAAAGAAAGGGAAAATTACGTATTATATGTCTGTACCTGTCATTTGAGGCGTGAGAATCATAGCTTCGATCTCGATGACGCCTGCGGTACTTGCCATCAGATCGACATCGAGACCATGAGTCGGATCGGGACCGTGATCTGGAACGAGATCTAGAACGAGATCGAGAATGAGATCTTGTTCTACTCCTGGAACGAGATCGGGATGAATATGATGATCTTCGACGGTGATGTTTCTTATCCTTTCTCCGTTTATCTTTCTTGTCCTTGTCAGAGCGACTCCGAGAAGAATCTCGACCTTTTTTCCTGCAGCGGGACAACAATCTTGTCATTAAACAACATTCTTCAGCAAGTGTATTTTTATATTGCGAATAAAATGTACCAGATGACATTATGACGGAAGTTTAAATAAAAGAAAATGACTACTGCCCTGTCGAAGACAAAGCGTGAACTTAATATCCAAAAAATAATTCAAAAAGATTAGATCAAAATATCAAACAAGGAGGAAAGATAATTAAAATGTTAGCGGGCAAAGGTAATCTCGAGAACTAAATGCATAGAAATATTCGTTTTGCTATTTAAGACAAAGGGTAAGCTGACGCTGAATTAGCTCTCTCGAAGTTTTGCAATTCCTTCCACAAAAAACAAAACAAAGCATCCACCGTTACTTTTTGATGTTACATTACAAGAATCTGCTTTTAGTTTCATTGTAAATATTATTCCGGTGGAATAATTAATGGGATCTTTCCTTTGCATAATAGATGCTATATTCTTATTATTATTATAAGTAGACAAAAGATTAATTTCACGAAATACTGATAATTGTACGAATTAGTTGCATAATTCGTATACTTCCAACTTAAAAGTTAGAATATTTGCTACAATTAAAACAAATATATATAGCTATATTTTGTTGTATGAATATCCGAATGGTCTTATCAAATACATAATTTTCAAGTTTATGAAGTATTTTAATTTGGCTTTGCATTTTGTCAGAGATTAAAATGTAATGATTCAATTTACTTGTTTTCTCTTCTTCGTCTGTCACGACCATCCGACTTCTCCCAGCTCTTATTCCTTAGCTCATCTGAAGATTCAGGGTCCGAATATATTTCTCCTTCACTTCTTCTGTTGTAATCCTCGTTATTTTGATAACCGAAGTCTGACTTCGAAGGCTCGTAATCCTTCTCCATCGTATGTGATGCTATGGTAGGTATTTTAGAAAGTGGCAAGGATCTACCATATAACGACGCTTGTAGCTCCGTGCTTACTTAACTATTTTTTTCAAAATATATCTGCCTTTGGTACCTATAATTAAGTAAAATAAAGAAAATATTCAATTAGAGAGTCAGTATTCATATTTAAAATATAATGTGTCATTATTCAGTGTGTATTTAACTTTCTCCGTAAAACAATAATCGTCTAGAACAATAGTCGTCTGTACACGTATTAAACTTAATAAATAGAATTGTTCGCAAAAGATTTCGATAAACTTTTTAATTTACACACTTGAAAATTGTTTATTTTTTCAAATTGGAGCTAAATTAACCTTTCCTTTCCAATTATAGTTTTTAAGAAATTTTAGATATAAGTTTAGGATTAAGTATTTTTATTTTGTCCACTATTATATCATTGTAAAAAGTTAAGTAGCGCAATACAGCTACGTATAGGATACGTATATCCATTGCAGTTTCTATTGTTTGAAATTATTAATTGCCATGAATAAATGTATTTCATTACTTTCACAAAGAAAGCTGGAGTTAGTGGATCAATTAAATCTACAATGATAAATTACGATTTTCAATGGCACCCAATGACAATTAAAAGTTACCTATAGGTACAATTATTTACGGAAGTTCTATGTCCATTTTTAATGATATAAATAGGTTGGTAATTAAACTAAATTGGTAATAATTCTCACTTTTCATATCTGATGGCGAATGTGATTATTTTATTGGAACTGAGGAACCATTATTAGGAGTAGCTCTTTGTTAAGAAAATTAGTAAACTATCAATGTAGTTGTAGTAGTATGTAATGTAGTAAGAGTAAGGTATGTAAGCGTAAGTACTGAATGCACGAGGACATATACAAGTTAAGGTTTATGGACAAAGTGTCTTTCGTCTCTCTGTCGTCTACGTTATTGCTTAGTAATTATTTATGAAATTGAAATGTTATCTGTCTCTTTATGTTTCTTTGTTAAGCATGACGCTTATTTTTAGAGTGAATTGAATGTCCTTAATTAGAAGAAATTCAATTAACTGATAAGCTAGGTAATATTTTGAGGGCAGGACTGAACTGGATGTGAAAGAGGTACTAGAAAATATGATATGGAAGGAAATATGTTGATATTTTGAATATTTAATTATTTTGTTGTCTTGTCTATTAGAAACACGTTGAGGAGTTGCTGGATAATGTTTCGGAAGGGTGTAGTGTACTGAACAGTGCAATGCAGTGTACTGTAGCGTATTACTGTATTATGTATTGATTGTAAGCATTTACTTACACTAAATGGGAATTCACATTCACAATCTTTATGTAATATGTGCAGGCACCTTTGCTTTGTTACCTAATTTATTTGTAGTGGATACAATTATTGCTCAAGATGTAATTCATTTTCTATTTTTCTTTGCTGATTTGATCCCTACAGTTATGTCAAACTAAACACAAAAGCTACTACTTATTAACTATTCCTTAGTGGTTTAAACTTCATTTTTAGCTGCGACAAATTCTGCAATAAGGCAAAGAACACTTCTTATAAACTGGAAACCTTTATTTTTATTCTATAGAGACACACAGTTTTGGTTAGCATGTATTCTTCCAGAATTGTCGTACAGTAATACTCTGTTTGTTGGTGGGATTGTAGAGAATCCTCTTGCGCCTGTCGACGAAGAACCCCTGCCAAGTTTAGTCAAGTCAATATCCAAGGCTGCGGCAGCAACCACCAACTATCACTATGAAATGAACGTATGTATTAGATAAATACTAGGGACCTCTTATCTATATTTTATACAATTCTGTCTGATAGGTGGTTTTAACATAACCATTACAATTATCTTTATGTAGTAGGTAGTAGGTATACTGTACTGTAACCTATTCGCCGACCCATATACTTATTATTTCATTATTTTTGTAATTATATCAGTAAAGTAACCCAGCTTTAAGCTTAGGTAGGATTAGTTAAAACTCTGTAAAATATATCTAGGAATAGTGCAGACAGACAAATATTTAAACATTTATTACACTTACACTCAATTATTGGTGAAGGGATTGTACATGTATGTATAGTATACTGTAATACCAAAAAACAAAGAAACCTCATACACATACATGTGGCCGATGCATACATAATACCTACCTTAAGTTGTGCAATATTATGTACTAATAAGTAAAGTGAATGCACATAGATGCTGCAATTGCGTAATTTTATTATGTACCTATGTACAGGATACATAGAAAGGTATATTATAATTTTCTTTTAGCTTTACTTTAGAGTCAGGTTTAGTTAATACCGCAATATGCTCGCTTTAGTACTTCTTCAATACAAATCTAACATACACATACACAACAGTTTGCATATGTTGGGAACATCTTTCTCATTTAAAACTAGAATGTACTATTGTATAGGAGCATGCAAATTCAGGCAATCCTTTGAAAATTGTAAGAAACAAAAGCCGCAAACTTAGCAATCATTTAGTAAGCCTATCGCGAGTTAATGCGATTTGCTATTGCAATTATACTTTGTAGTATGTAACTGTTTGTCTCAATTCTCAATATTAAAATTGTAAGCGCGACGAAGTTTCATGTTCATGCATTAGAGAGCCGTCCTCATGCCTCATACATAGGAAATATGAGTATAGAATAAATTATAAATTCTTTCGTAGTTGGGCAAGAAATCAATATTACTATTACTATGTGCGATGAGAGCGCCTATAGGCATGTGGAAATGTGGAGTATTTACCTATGCACATACATATTGTACATGCCATAGGTAAATAGTATACATACTTAATAAGAATACAATGAACCTAACAACGATGACAATGAACATGAATTTGAATGTGATGATAAGACAACAAAGCAGTTGAAGGTTTGAAATGGACTCAAATCGACTGTTTTGTAGTCTATTGTAATTCAGAGGAACTGGCTTTTATTCAGAATTGACAAAACTCACGTGAAGTTGTAGTCCATATCGTGCCCATAGTTTTGTTTTGATAGTGCTATACAAGAAGGACACGAAGATAATAAGCAATTTAACATTTCATGAATATCATGCATAAATTAGAGTATAATACAACTCGAATATTAGAAATGTCCTAGCCTAAAGGGTTTACTAATTTATAATAAATGCTTCTAAATTCATCAAATTGCTTCATACATAAGTATTAAATATAAGTATTGTATCTATCTATGGTTATAATAATGGCCACCTACAAACCCAAATGATTTCATTAATTGTGCTTACTTAGCTTAGCTTAGCTTTACATGTAGAATACGTTACATTCATGGAAAAGTCTAAAGCTCGTCTTCAGTGATTCATTTGCGTTAAGTTAATTCATTACATGCATTACGCATGTAGATTAGTATACACAACATGATCCATTCAAGAAAACACATTTCATGGAATATGACCCCAAATATATTGCGAGATTAGATTATAAAGATAATAATTATCTTCGATTAAGTAATATGGTATCCTTGACTTTTTGGGATGAGGATGATCTGACAATATGTACTACTTACTTACGCTTTATTTAACTATAAATCTATTAAACATCTTCGGTATACATTTATACTGTAATCCTGCTTCTGATATCACATCGTTGTATCACATAACAATTCAATGAGCAATTAAGGGGATCTATTTAAATTGTTGTTTAAGTTTTTTGCTGATTGTTTAATTTAAAAAGTGTAATAAATGTTAAGTACGATATGTATGTACACTAGTGGTTATTTGCAGCAAAATTTTCATAAATGAATTGACGATTTTATATAGTATATTATGATATAGATAGCTGCCCATAATATTTATAACTTCTATATTTAAGAGCAATTTTTATGCAAGTATTGCATGCATTGGTGTCCTAAAGGGTTAAAATAGATTCTAAAAACCTTAAGGATATTCCTGTGCCCATTTTTGTACTTAGCTCAGGTTGAGTAGCGTAAAAGTACGCTTTTTGTGATAGACAAAGACAGCATAACAGACAGGTACAGCCTTAGTTTAGTTAGCATGCTAAATTTTCTTGATTATTACATACCTATAAGTCATACTACATACTTACATAGTTCTTACAAAGGCAAAGGTACATCCTACCTCCTTCTTGAAAACTATTTACTAACAAGCTTAATAAACTGCAAAGCAAAGGGATAAGCAAGGTATCACATCAAAAAGACAGTTACCTGCAATACACTTGCAATATTATTCTGTAAATGGAAAAGCCTTCACTTATATGCATTTTCCTTTAGCTTAGTCCCTTTTTCTATTTTGATTTCATTTTATATACGGTAGACTTGTAAAGAGCATTTGATTATATACGTCATGGACTGTACATGTGCATAGATTGCGATTGTGGTGTTCACGAACTCCTTCTTCACTTCACCCTCCTCTCATATGTTGTGACTGCAAACTACACACGCTAGGTACTGCATGTATATTTTCTGTTTTGTATTTTATTCGAGCATTTTGAGTTCGACCTGTAGCTAATATATTTGTACCTAACAATATACGTAAATGAAAAGATATACTTTTATGCATGCTTTGTTAATGTAGCAATTCAATAGGCCTTCTGTGCAGTATAACGTCAGTAGTATATTTATATCGTTCAGTTACATACCAGACTTCAACACAAGTTCATTTGAGTTGAGCTGAGGGAGAGCAATTTTAACGCGATCAGTCTGTTAGCGACGGTGCCGTGTCGTTTCATGGTCAACTTTATTCTATGTACCTACACTAAGAAACACATTAATTAGTTAAGTGTATTAATAATAAGCATACAAGTAAACATACTATTTTATAATCTTGAAATTAGTCTCTCTCTCTCTCTACAAATATAGGAAATACAGATACTAGCTAAACAAAGTAACACAATTCCTTACACACTTGTCTCCAATTTAAATGAACTGTGAACTGAAACTACTTTCTGTGAGAAACGTCCATCCGACTTTAAATTGTATCTGGGACCCCTCAATTCTATACCAAATTGTCTAAAAATTAAAAATACTAACGAAGAAACATTAAAGTTGGTAAAATTGTGGTTTGATTAGACAAGACCAGCTATGTGAAGGTGAACACAAATAAATCTCGTGGTTGTGCATCAGTGTATTCACTAACAAGTCAAAAAAGGAACAAAATTTCTTGGAAACCTCGAAAGATTTCATTCGTAAGAGGTAACCATATTTATTTTTCGTTTTATTAAACGCAAGTATTTATTCATTTGTTTACTGTTGAAATTTATACACACATTTACAACTAAAATATCGCTCAAAATAAAACCGATTTAATAATCAAATCACGGTTGTAAATCACAGTACAACGCAAACTCGAAATGTCTAATTATGTAGGATTTCTATCTATCTACGATGTATCTACGTAGTTGTGATGCAATTTAATAAAAGATTTTTGTATACATACATTCACTCACGTTGCATACGCAAATACTTTTAGTTACGTACGTATTTAACTAGGTAATAATAGTACTATTACTACACTAAACAGGTAAATTACATTCCACCAACGTAAACATGCTAATATACATGACTTTGCAGATAATAAGTGAAAACGAATGAATGCAAGTAATAAACATTCACTACGTACTACGTAGTAGGTATTTATAATTTTATTATCAAGTAATGCAGTATACGTCTTATTTATATGTGTTATTGGTACTGATATTTATGTTCCATTTACTTTTACATCAAAAAGTACATAATGTTAATTTAGCTATATATATGCATTTATGTGCAAATAATAGATAAATTATTTTTGCAAGTTTGGCAGATGTAAAAAATCATTTACATAGAATACGCGTTTGTTAGCAAGATTGAAGATAATCATTTATTTATGCCTTTATGTGTAGGTATATCTATATAAGGGAGAAATAATAACGTTACGTTTTATTATGTAAGCAAAGCAAGAGAAATAAATACTTAAATGGTAAATACATAAATGAGTTCAGTTCAGAGTTCGTATTGCTTCACGTCTGACAGTGACTGACTTTGTAAAGCATAGTAAACAATTGAATTTGCTAAAAAATTCACATGAAACAAATTCTTAAAGTAAATAAAATGTATACACACAGATCTACTACACTACGTTACGTACTCAGTTAAAGATAATTCAGCTTTAACAGTAAGTTTATTATACAGACAGACCGATACATTATTTTCCGTGTATCTGTAGTAAGCAATTACCGATTGTAGTACAATACGAAATAAAACAGTAAAGAATACATTATTGTATGAAGCGTGCATGCAGTTTTTGCGAATTAGTGCATTGCATACATTTTGTATTGCATTGTAGATGCAATTAATACTTAACTTTTAGTCCATCCATACATTACGTATCATAATATAATCATAGGCATCAATCTTAAACGGTAGACTAGAAACTTTTAATAGGTAAGTAAGAATGCGAATATTATTTATGATAAGTATGTGTGTGAATATCGTTTTGTAGTTGAGATTTAGATTATAAGAATATGTATGTATTTATTATATACTAAATTATGTTGTATTTTGTGTAATACTTGACAGACTGAGGCTGCCCACAACAGAAAAGCGCCTGCTGGGATCCTATAGATAGAGGCTTAATGAAAAATCACAACAAACAAGTCTGTGCGGATGTGACCACTAACCATGACCGTCGACAAGACCCAATTCCTTTGCTGATGCTGATTCTGTGAAAGTTTTGCGTTAATTCCTGATGCAGCACTTTGTGCCTTACCTTTAGTTAACTTTAACTATCTGCATACACAGCAAAGCAAACCTTATACAAGTATACCTACTTTACTTTATAGTACTTTATATAAACGATATCATTCACCATTATCTCTAGAGATTGCTAGAGTGTTTGTTGTGTCTTTTGCACTGAAACACTTGCTGTGCTGTGAAATCTAACTAACTCAAATGTAAGCAACAAAATAGATGTAAATGTAACGTACGTATACAGTATACACAACACTACACAGTACATAATAGCATACTCCACATAGGCAACTAACTAAACTAGGAAGTCATTAAACTAGTAGATTCTGACTATTGTATATTATCGTAATTGTTCACCGTACTTACAGATACATTACCTAGCTCCTACACTACACTAGCACTTTGCTTGTTTAATTCTTTTCTTTGATATTTTGTTTATTACGTTTATTATTAGTAATTACTTAGGGATCTACTATAACATATATTATAAATCAATACACTATATTAGTAAGAATTTCCTAGGAACAGAATTTTCGTTGATTCGATTAGTATTAGTATTGCTTACAGGTATTATATAGTTCTTAAGTAATAAATATTGTACTATGAGCATTACGAAAAGTAAATTGGGATCCTCAACAGCTCCATCGTTACGAGCTCTTCCTACAATCCCTAATAAGAAGACGATATTTAGAAAAACAGAATTCTCACAAACTAATTCTCATTTTACTCTCGAGTTGAAACTGAACGGAGAAAATACTAAATAAAAAGGATTACAAAATCCATTTTTAAGGTTAATTTTAAAAGAAAGCCAAAAGAAGATATTTTAGCTCTACGCTCTAAACCTATTTAAGAGAGTATTCTTTTGTAAACACATTTAGTCTGCTAATTATAAGTTAAGTTTTAGTTTAGTAGGTAGTTGTATATTTTTATTTTATTGAGTTTTAAAGTGTCTTTTTCTTGGTCTATGAATTACCTTGGCCTGGCCTGTCTACGCATTATGGTTTCATTTCATACGGTCGAGTAACTGAGAAGCTCTTTAGCAAATAGATACCGACCAGTTCTAGGTATTCCGTGCCAATTTTTTAGCAAATATATTACATGTAACTGTTAATCATCATCAAGGCAAATTTCCAACTTGACTTATTCTGAAATACACATTTAAGGAATCACTTTAATAGATACATACAAAAGTATTTTCTACTTTTTCACAAATACTGTACACTTGTTCGTATTATCTTCACTCAGCAATCACTTATCAGTTAAACTTAAACTCTGACTGACTGTGAGACTAACTATCTAACTTCCTTCTTATCTTTCCTACCTGAATCCTCTGAAGGGCGCTTAGACCACATTTCCCTACTAAAATGGATTTAATGGACAACATATTGCCGTGGGACCGCTTCCGAGATTGGATCCATTGTATCGCAGTTGTCACTTTTGATCTTGAATTGGGACAGACTCTAGAGGTAAACAATTCCTTACTATTACTTTCAATCTATTTTTAAATACCTAAGCATTTTATGAATAGTACAATGTATTTACGCGTGCAATGCAATGATTTTATTACTTTTGTAAAGCAAGAGATTTTACCAGTTCAATGCAGCAGTTTTGTATTTAATGTACCTCATTTTTGTATTCATTAATTTAGACTAACTACCAAACCGTTTTGCGTGTTACTTTACGAGTTTACATAGCCTTTGCTTAAAAAACGTTTCATGCGTTTATATTTTGTTCAGCATGGCGAACTATTATACTCGGCTTATATGCTTAATTGTATTGTTAATTAACCATGGCTTTATGTGTGTTATTGCAATTGTTTATGTGTTAAGCATAATATGTAAACTAGGCATACGTATGTAAAATAAATGTTGGCTAACATATAGGTATTTAAATTTATGTATTTGGTGAGCTAGTAAGTATATTATACAGAATACGTAATATAACTCTTCAAACTATGCATAATTGGTCTAGGTATAACATGTTGGATTTATTACACACATAAAATATTAGACTAATATTAGTTGCCCATCATACAGCATTGCAGAATGAATTTGATGGCTAAAATCCTTAGCAGATTCAACTGCGAATTAGATGGTTTGTGTGGTACTGATGTTATCTCATTTATTGAAGTCAGTTAACATGCATGTTTTCGTTTAATATAAGCTATTGCGCACCGTAATATTTTACTCTAGTTTTATTTAGTGCATGCAGGCTTTTTATATGTACTTTTAACTCTTATGAAATATGTATATTAGTAGCTACATATTAAAAAATGCATTTAAAGCTTTTAAAGTTAGGCCACCATGATTGTAGGTGTAGGCATTGGTTACTATGAAACCCTGACATTAGTTAAGTATTTATCATACTTAAAGTTAATAATATTATTACTTCAAATATATTTCTGTGCTGCAAACTAGTGAGAAATTGAAAACTATTAAAAAATTCTTCTATTTTAGCTTTTGTTTCAGCTCTGCTTATTTTTACATGTAATGTAATGCATGTTTGTATGCCTAATATATTATGTAATATCTAGCATTCTTCATTAGGACATGTAAGACCAAAATTTTAATATAAACAAAAAAATTAATTTTGGAATTTGAATTATTTTTTAAATAGATGGTGTATCCCAACCATATAAAGCTATCTGAGGACGAGAAGAGCAACATTTGCTATCTATCCTTTCCAGACTCAAATTCAGGATGTATGGGAGATACCCAGTTTCATTTTCGAATTCGTCACAACGTTACTAAAATGGATTTGCTTGAATCCCATCTCCTTAAGACGTATAATAGGAAGTGTCCCATAGCTCTTCAGGTTGACCACAACTTCATGCTCGGTTACGTTTATTTTCGTCAAGTTAAAGATCCCACACTTCGCAGAGGATATTTTCAGAAGGTAACTTTTGCAAACCAATTTTAATGCATATATAAATATCTACCTAGTATTTGTACTGCATGTATAGAAATTTCGGTTGTCCATCTGCAACAAGTGGGAATAAATAAAAAATTCATTTATGTATGTACAAATATAGAGCAATAATATTGATTTTTATAATTTGCAGTCAGTAATCATTCTGTCCAAGTTTCCATTCGTCAATCTTTTCCAGCAAGTATTGTCTTTTCTTGCGAAAGAGTATTTTGAAAGCGGACATCAGTGTTTCGAAACAGCCTGCCGCTACATTTACCAATGGCCTGCACCGATTCCAGGCCAATTGCTCAATCTTCCTTTTCTCAACACTGTTTTTCAGGTACACATAATAAAATTGTCATTCCCTGTCATGATACAAAAGTACAAGAGGTTTATTTTAAAGGATATAAATTATATTCTACTCAGATATTTATTCCGCTCATCAGTTGCGTACGAACGAACGGATCGCCTCAGAAACCAAAGCCACTACCAAGCTCAATTAACGAATCCTCTCTTCCTCTAACTATAATTGCTTCAGTACATGAACCAGATTTATTTCAGTGTTTAAGGCCAGTATTGACCCACGTTCATTTATTATGGGAGTTGGTTTTAACTGCAGAGTCTATTGTTGTAATGGCTCCCGTACCTGATACCTGCGCCAACACTGTACATGCCCTTTTAAGGTAAATTATATTCACAATTCTTTATTACATTATTAATACATAAAATTATTTTAAAAGAAGGTGCCTAATTAATGTACAATATTTTTATTTCTTACAGTATGATATTTCCTATAAAATACTGTGCCGACTACCGTCCGTACTTTACAATTCATGATACTGATTTTAAAGAATATACTATGAAGTCCACTTTACCTCCCCCTGTTATATTGGGTGTGACCAATCCATTTTTTGCAAAAACTCTCCAACATTGGCCCCATATTATAAGAATGGGAGAAAACTCAGGTTTGACACATTGAGCACTTGAAAATACTTAACTACTCAAATTAATTGTCTCAAAATAATTTTTCTAATGCAACATGATTTTCTCATTTTAGGAATGCATAGTGGTAAATTAAAGAAAGCCAGTAACATTAAACTCCTAGATTCTCAACCTGGAGTTTACACCAGTTACCGGTAAGAATCAATATCTATTAAAGTCTTAAAATATAAATGTGTAAAGTAATACGTATGTATTACATAATATGTTATAATGTTATTTAAGTTTGTATAAAAAATAATTGTTGTTTTTCAAACAGACCGTATCTACAGAAAGATAAAAACCTGTTGAAGAAAATCGTGCTCGGAATGCAATCTCAGAGACCCGGAGAAGTTCAGACTGTTATCCTAAGACGTCATCTTCATGAGCTGACGGAAAGTTTTATGATTCCATTGGAAAGATATTTAAGCAGCTTAATGCCTTTACAGAAAAACATTTGCCCTTCCAAAGTACGTGGTTCCTTATTATGGTTGACAATTAAAACTTGCTTATAAAAGTGCAATTACATAGAAAGTTATTATGGGCTATATTTAAAAAACAATTGTCAAATGAACTTAAAATAACTTCATAGTTAATGTTATAATATTTGTAACACAACAATATAATGACATAATATCAACTTTATGAACGTGATAAATGAATTAATTAATTAATTTGTATCATTAAACCAATAGGCTGCTCCCCTGCCCAGGCCATTTAATCCAGATGATTTCCTAGCTACACTTGATACATCCGGACCTCAGCTAACTACCGGGATTAAAGGGGACTGGGCTGGATTGTATAAAAAGTTTTTCCGTTCTATCAATTTTTCGGAGTGGTATAACACTAGGTATAGAGAAGCTGCTGACAAACTCAAAGCGTTGCATTTAGAACTCATTTCAAATACTGTAAGAATTTTTTATTATACATTTCGTATTAAAATAGTTACATTGAATGAATTTCTTAATAACCACACAATTATTGTTTTCTTTCAGGATGTAAGAAGTTGGATTTCTGGACAAGATGAAGTGGTGGCTGTAGATTTAGTTTTGAGATTAAGGGAAGACATTGCTCAAACTCATTTGCCAATTAAAAATGCAGTTAGGGAAAAATTACAAGGACACGTAGATTTAATTTTAAAAAGTTTACCGGAAGATCTTCAAACGGTTTTAAAGGTTAACTAGTAATTGCGTACCAGTACCAGTTAACGTAGTGTAAGTTATAAGGTATAATATATATGTAATAGTGTAATTGCGCTCTAATTACACTTTACTTTTCGACAAGTCTTATATACAGTCCTATCTTACCTGTCGCATCGGTATATTACATAGGAAGATAGGTGCTAGCTACTAAGGGTTCGATAACCAAGCCGATTATATTAATATTTTTTGATAATTATGTAAGTAAAAAAATAATAGGCATAAATATTTGACGAGTTTATGAGACAAATATGAAATAAAAATGGTGAGACAACGTAGTTTGATGGCATTTACAGTTAAAAATTACAGTTTAGCTTTTTGATGAGGTTGTCTGGTATTGTGACTACAGACTACATAGGTACATATTTATAGGAATTTAGATAAATAAACTATTTAGATACCAACATAATTACGTTAGAGAAGTAATTCATTATTGCTGTCTGATCTGAACGAATGTGTGAAATAGCAAGCATGATGAGATTTTATGAAGTATGATGAAGAAATATCTCAAATGGCCCAACAGAATATTATTAATCACGTAATGTCAACAAATTTAATTATTGTTGCCTAATGTTACATCACAGCTATTGTACCCCAAAATATACTCCTAATTATTACATGGACTGTGCCCTATTAAGTGATTATTATGTAGCCGCTAACGGTTTCTCTATTTAATATACGTATATATTAGAAGTAGTAGTATAAACAAATAATATTGCTGGAGTCTGTCTTTATGTATTGTAGCATAGTGGAAAAGTATTATCAATGTAATTGTAATCATATCCCATTTGCAAATAGACGAGTTACTATTAATGTATAGTATTTACAATTACTAGTTAGTAAGCTAGTAAAATTCAGAATGTTGTAGGCTATGAAGCCGAAGCCGTAGAGACTTGTAATTTATAATTATATGGATATTGTTGTCATCAAGTTGGCATCACAGTAATGTTGTGAAATATAAAAAACAAACCGAAACTATGTATAGAAATAATATATGTAGTATAGTCATTAATCTCATCACTATTGTGTGCCGCCAATCCTATTATTTGCAATTACTTAAATCTGCGTGTACTGTAACTGTAACATAATTTATCGTGTGAAATGTTTTCTTCTCCGAACTGGATATAAAGCCTTGCAATGGTGTTATTCACTATTAAACCATATTTGGTCATGTTTTAAGCCAATCGAATCTTGTTTTTACAAAAGAAATCTCTGTCCATTTGAAATGCTGACATGTGTGCGTTTTTATAAAAAATTTCGTTTTGAAAATAAATTCAATGTATTTTTCAACCTGATACTACTATTAATCTACTAAACTGTTTTCTTTACCATTCATACTTCCATTTACTTGTACCGTATTACTGTGCAATTAGAAGTATTTCTCATACTAACTAATTATTACATTATGCTCAGAAATATTGATAATGAACATTAAAGTTGAAGTATGACATATATCAGGTTATTGTTAGTTAGTCCTTTAGAGAGATATACAATTAGGGTGATATTCCAATTATTTATTTTGATCATGTCATTTGCTGTGTATTGACGCATCTAAATCAGGTTAGTATAATATAAATGTAATGACTGTAATTCTAGTTGTTTTTGTTACATTGTAAATAGGCAAAACTAAAAGCGCATAGGCATGTATTTTTTACTGTTGTTTGGGCGCAATTTGTCTGCCAATTTGATGAAACTCTAGCTCAATGCCAATTTGGTTTCAATTATTACTTATACAAAATGACCTTCAGACGACCCAAGCTACCGTTTGTTTGTTATTCATGATTCATGATGCTCTTCACGAAACGTAAGCATCACCCTCTGCTATAGTTCGTTACTATGTATAAACATTTTTTAAGAATTCGTCAGTTGAAAGAATTGAGAACAAAGGGTTCGGTTAAGAGTCCCTTTCAGGCTAAAGCTAGTCGTCATTGGCTAGCAAAAGTATTATTTTACCTTTACTGATAATGTCGCAATAGTTCAACTTCCCTACAGTGGAGTTTATATATTCATAAGCTTATGGATTTTGCATAAGGAATAAATAAAGAGATATTCTCAGAATGATTTAACTTGGCAAAGATTGTAAAAGTACAAGCAAATAATATAATATGCACTATTATTAAATTTTATTCAAAAGACCTCAAGGTTATTCCAAGTGGAATGGAATACTAGCAAAATTTATCCATTCACAAAGAGTTTGTGGTTCTTCATTTTAGGTACCTACACATTTTACATTGTAGCTAGAATCTCATTGACAAATCTTGGTAGGCAGGTCGAGATTCGATTCCAAATCCTATCTTTCCATTCATGAATATGGATACGCAGCCGATTATGGCATACATTTCCTTTCTCAGAGTTCTGCAGGCACAATATATAATATTGCACACTAAAGTTGTCCAAAGAAAAGAGATATTCGTTTGGGGCATTCCCATTCCCAGTACGTTTTCATAATATCTTCCGGAATAGAGATTAGAACAACCTGCCTTTTGCCAACCTATAATTTTCTACGTGGGGACCAGGCAATGCTAATATTAGCGTGCTTTGTTAACGATTTGTAAATTAATGGAACCTTTCGCTACGTGTTTTCCATATAAAGCATGTTAATTTGTTAAAGGAGTAATTAACAGCAATAGCACTGCGGTGTAGTAAAACAAGGATAGCCAATTTATGTAATAATGGTGCATAAAGGATAGCTATTCCACCCGTACTTACCAGAAACCTATTAACTGTATTCGATTACCTTTTCGCGTTAAGCAATGTTGGCTTTTTGTGATAGTTATGTCTCAACACATTCCGAAATGTATTTTCAAAGACCATTTGCATTTGAATTTTTCATGCAGAGTTCTGTAATGAAAGTCCGAGGTATCTTATTGCTAGTAGATATATCTAGGTGTAAGAAATGTCTATATATAAATATATCCACTAAACCGTTGATAATGTATAAAGTGTACACCAATTAAAAGCTTAATCCATGCCGATTATCTTGTATGTATCCTTTTAAATAAATCATGGCTAAAATTGTGGAGGCTAAAAAAGGTTACCAATTTGCAATATTGCAATGCATATTTCAATCAATAATATAGTTAATGGGTCTACTCTAAATATAAATACTGTAATTTGTAATCACTTAGAATTGAGGCAGCTATATCATGGTACGGAAAAAGCTCTTGAGACCAAGACATAATACGGCATTCTTATATTCGGGCAAATACATAATAAATCTACATTACATTTAGGTATCATGCTCTAGAGTTCATTCCATTTTCACAGAAATACTTAATATTGCTTTGAATATTCGGATTTAAAACTAATTCTAAAGCTGTATAGAGGTCAGAGGTTAATTCGAATCTACAATAAACAATTTATCAAAACTCGTAGTTGCTAGTACATGGAATTGTTAATTATATTCATGATTACGTGGATGGATAGTAATATAAAATATTAGCACTATAGTTGCTTATCACTGTACATTTCCTATTTTTGGCTCACGTATTTAATATTCTATTAGCAGGAGGGGACTTGGAGGGGAGGAGCACTCTCAAATTGAAATCGCAAGAAATTGTATATACAATTGTATATGCATATCGGGCCTCATTACGTAGGAGATAGAGATATGGACAATGTCATAGTCATTATGTAATATGTAGTCCATAGTGGTCGTAACTCCCTGATTGTGTCTATGTCTACGTCTGCGTCTGTGGCTCCCAGACTAGAACTATATACTGATCCACTCGCCGTTTCGGCATTCACAGAATTGGTCAATGGAACACATGTATTCTCCAGAAATGGATGATACGTACCTTCATATTAGGGAGTTTGCGTTCCACAACCCATAGCGTACATTGAATGAAGCTAAATCTCCTATTTAAGTTTAACTCAACATTTTGCCAGCTTTTCGAAGTAAAAAATGCAGATTCAAAAATCCCATTATTTGCGTGATTAACTCCGTAAATGCTGTTTGTGAAGCTGACACGCTATGCTACTTTGTAGTATTTGTATTTGTATTGCAGTATGCGTATAAGCTAAAGCAAAATCTCTATTATAAACCCTGCTGATTGTGTATACCTACAATACAATATCCTGATATCCTCTGCTATCTACGTATAAGCGTTTTTGTATTTTGTGTCCTATACCTTCACATTTAGCTTGTAAAGGAGTATTTGATAGATTTAGGCATATATGTACAGCACATAGCTATCTATGACTATGAGTCAATGCAATGGTATAACTTGTGCAATATATAAGTGTAACTCAATATCCCGATCATCTGTACCTAGAGTTTAGGAGTATATGAGAGGTTATCGCTATAATATGTATGTATATATTGTAGAGTCTAACGAATATAAGGTTTAAGGTATATAACTTATAATATAATACTATAAAGGATGGATTTTGGATTTGGATTTTTGGACGCATCTAAATCTAAATGCTAATAACATATTATATTATACGAAGCTTAACTTTAACCCGTATTATATCATATATCTATCTATATTGTCGAATAAATAATAATAAATCTACCTACTATGTAAGTAAGGGTAGTAACATTCATTTTCACTATTATTAGTATACATAAAATATAGAATATAAATGCAATATGTAATGTGTAGCATGTCTTTGTATTTGTATTCGTAGTAGGAGTGTATTAAACAAATTAAGCTTAATATACCTAAATATTATATAGAAGAGAGGAGCTTAAAGCTTGAAGAAAATTGAGCCGCAGCCGACGGACCGAATTTGAACAAGAGAAAATAATATATAATCCGAAAAGTAATGAGACTAGTGCCAGTGCTGCAGGTATATATTATATAATTTATATTATAGACATTTTATTACTTACATATATGTATATATGTCATATATAAAAAGTTATTGGAATTTTAGCTAAAGGGTTTAGTGTGGGCTATCGTCTATCGTTTATGTTATGTCCGTTATAGCAAAAGTTATAGGATAGACATAGAGTAGTAGAGATATATTAGTTATTTTTTAGATTGGTCTTTGGTTGGTTGGTGTTGTAAATATATAGTGCAAAGTGTAGGATAGGAAATAGGAGGCAGTCAGACAAGACAGGCTCGGCAGCAGATGCAGATCGTCGGATCGGATGAGAATTCGGCTGTCGGTCGGTCCACACGTCCACACCACATATATACAACTCATTAGTTGAGTTGACTAGTTGACTCCTTGACGAGACTCGACCAACTCACTCTCGATAGCCTCTTCAATCCCATTGGAATGAAATAACAAATTGAATCAAGAGTTTGAGTCAATTAACTTTGGCTGCACTGGACTGCACTGGATTGTAGAGATCATTCTCCGAATCTCCTCATTACCCGCCTGCTCTGGCACTCTTTTTCGTCTGGCACGGCACAAGTCAACTATTATTCTTCCAGTCAGCCATAGTCCTTATAACATTCAACTATTGGACATAACAACAATAAATATCAATCATCAATCAAGAAAACGTGCAATTCAATAATTACAAATTAAAGTTCTTCCTCCCACCCCCACGCAAGCCGTGGCTAAATAAATACAAAATACTACCATTAGTGGTGTGGCATCCGGCTAAGTTAATAGTAGCAGTTATTTATTTAGTGATTAGTGACGCAACCCAATAGTGCCGACAAGACAAAACAACGATAACTAACATCTACCTCATTCATCATTCGTGTTGTTTAATGTTTAGTTTTAAGTAAGTTTAAATTGCGAGTCATCCTTATTAATAAGTAAATAATAGGAGAGGTTGGTGTAGTTAAATAAACATTAATTGTTAATCGATAGAATTTATAATCTTCAGTTGTCAGTTCAGTTCAATCTTATCACTTGATACATGAGCAATACACTTTTCACTATGTATCTGTGTTGTTCGGCAATAAAAGAATATTTTAATTTCCGCCAAAAGAATAAGTAATCCTCCTGCCTGACGAGAATGTAATGGGAACGTATACTGAGAGTGACGAGATGTCAAAATGCAAGGAAACCAAAAGGTATCTTCCAGCAGCAGTCGCCTGGATACTCTTACTGGGAACAACTATTTTATTTTTCGCATTTCCGTAAGTCCAACTTAAAATTATTTATCTTCTATCAAATTTTATCGTTAGTTTTAGAAGGAAAAAGTAAATTGTGCATTGTAGCAGTCACAATTTTAACAGTGTTTGCAAAGTTTAGGAAGATACTCTGTCCAGAGCTAAAAGCTTATGGGTTTGTTATGATATAGTGAAAGGGTGTAAAAATTAAAAGTTTTTATTGTATTTTTATTTTTAGAGCAAGATGGTATATAGAAAATTACAGTATCTGGATTCCTATTGGCGAAGGCTTAGTCGCTCTCATTGTAATAGCTAATTTCACGCTGGCAACTTTTATGGATCCCGGAGTCATTCCAAAAGGTGAGAAAATACTAAAAAAATATCATTAAAAAGCTAACTTTCCGTTTCGTTAATTATTGTGTTGTAGGAATAATCTTTATACATTTACATCAATAATTTTATTCCAATTTAGCTACGTAAAAAAGCTAAATCAGATCAATTGTACATTGTACAGAACTACAAAGTGACGATATGTTGACTTTTGGTTGTGTAAATATTGAAATTATGTAAACAATACGTATAAAAGTATAAGTAAAAACAAAAGTAACCAAAGTATTTGATTTGTGATACGGTGACTAAATAGGCGGTATTTGTAGAATTATTCACCGACCATTCTAAACTAATGCGTGCCTTGCCAGTTTAACATTTGTCATAACTTTGTTTACATGAACAAAGTTTGTATATATAAGTAGTACAATAAAATGTTGACTAATTTCTTAATGTAGCAATGAGAGGAGAAGACGACAATGACGATATGAGAGCTCCTCTATATAAAACCGTCGAAGTAAATGGCATCACAGTAAGAATGAAGTGGTGTGTCACATGTCAATTTTACCGTCCTCCAAGATGCTCTCATTGCAGCGTTTGCAATAACTGTATCGAAGTATGTCAACTTAAATTTTAATGTCTTTCCTAATGAAATCATTGTCTAAACAATTGCCTAGTTTTAATTTTTTGAATTTTCTTTACAGACATTCGACCACCATTGCCCATGGGTAAACAACTGTATTGGAAGGAGGAACTATCGATTTTTCTTTATGTTCCTAATGTCACTTTCTATACATATGATAACAATTTTCACATTATGCCTAATTTATTTACTTCGACATATGGAGCAGATGTCTGAACTGCGGACAATCATATCGTAATTATTTTAACTTCAATTTTATACATATTTCTAATATATGAATACCGATACCTTTTGTTCATTGATTAGCACATCAACAAAGTAGTAATTAGTACAGGTGTGGTTGCGACAGTAGCCTGTAGACATGAATATGTCTGTTTCCCAATATGAGTAGCTGTAAGTAGTTTTGAGCTCATATGCTTTGAATATGCATTATATTAAGTAAATTGTGTATATCATAAAAATAGCAATTTTTATTGTTTGTTTTGCTAAATTTTAGGATTAATTAGACCATCTTACAATTAGCGAAAATAGGATAGCCTATAAATTATTGCCTCCTCAAAAAGAATTGCCATGTTTTTTAATGTGGTATACGGATAAATTTACTTTTTTATTGTGCCCTGTATTGACATTTTACTTTTTGAAGTTCAGGTACTTGTAGAAACTCTTTTATTTCCTTTTTCTTGTGAACATGAGATTGTTGCGATTTTTTAGTATGATCAAAGTTTATGAAAGACTGGAGTATATCTAGTCGGCTTGTTTTTCTAATGGAAAAAGTTTGTATATCTAATGTCTTTGGGGACCAATTTAACTTTAAACTATATGCGTTCTATCGAAATCCCAGAAAATCTCAATCAATTGCTTGCCATCGATGTAAGTGAGTGAACATCTTCTGTTTATCGATTTCATCGATTACCTACATACAAGGAAAACTAAGAAAGTAGCTTTAAGCATTGAAGGGGAAGATCTGTTTGCATGTTGATAAATTGTTGTTACTTTTATCTTGCAAGAAACCGATGATTGAGCATTTTCTATATCACTGCAGGCTTAGAGAAAGTGAACTTATTGACAGTAAAGAAATTCATGAAGTAGAAAACTCAGAAGAAAAGTTATGGTTTCAAAAGAAATATTATGGTTTGTGATGTTTGTCGTTAAGAGTTTTTATTGGATTTTCCAGGGTATCCATCATGGTTGTGATAGCTGTTCTGTTTATTCCAATTTTGGGATTAACGGGATTTCATATTGTACTCGTGATTCGTGGTCGCACAACTAACGAGCAAGTTACTGGAAAATACCGTGGGGGCTATAATCCGTTTTCAAAAGGTTGTTGTTATAATTGTTGGTTCACATTGTGTGGGCCCCAGTACCCAGGGTAAGTACACAAATATTTAAAAATTCTATTCTACAATATATTAGGTAATATAAAATGTACGCCATTACTAATATTTTAATTTTTGACAATATAGACTTGTTAAAGCCAAGGGACAAGCTGCAGCGAACCTGGCTGTATTGTACCAGCCATCTAGCCCTACGGGCGGTAGTGGTGCCCTTCTACATAACTCATCCGCTCCCGGGAACCAGGTAAAAGTCTACGTCGATAATGGAAAATATTCAATGAAACCGAAATCAGGGAATCTTCCTTCGCTGCATTCTCCGCGCAATTACCGCCAGGTAACCCACATAATTTACCAGGCT
Source organism: Tomocerus mixtus (assembly GCA_034694165.1). Classification (NCBI taxonomy): domain Eukaryota; kingdom Metazoa; phylum Arthropoda; class Collembola; order Entomobryomorpha; family Tomoceridae; genus Tomocerus; species Tomocerus mixtus. The sequence continues at coordinate 27,652 of JAQFYC010000305.1, forward strand.
GATTGAGCAGGAATTCTGTTCTATTCAGTTTCTCAGTCTATGTCATATATTAACTGATTTGCAATTCTGGCTTTCTTTCTTCTTCTCTCAAATAATTGCGACTAACCTGTTCCAACCAAAACTCACAAATTTGCCTACTCGCCCGGGGTAACTCCATACCTCCGAAAATCACTGGAGAATGCAATCGAGTGAAGAGTCTCCTTTGCGCTTCACGCTCTAACTCTCTGAGCTATTGTGTGTGTGTTTGTTGTGTTGTATTGTATTGCTTTCGTTTGTAAACTATTTACTTACTTATATTTCAGACACTAAATGCCTTAGATTTCACAAATTATAGAAAACTAATTTATTTGCGAGGGCAGTTCGCTTGATTAACATTTGATTTAATTTGATTTTGTATGTACAACAGAAAGAGTGAATAATTATCTAGTATTGTTCCCGGTTCCTACGTAATTCACATTTATCATGCTTAAGTTACTTTATTTTCAGATGCTTCCCTCGTCGAATCGTGACGTGTCTGATCATGACTTGGGTCTGCAAGCCTCTCAATCTTTGGACTGTGAGCCCACCCCTCCTATCCAACGACACGGATCCAAAAATAACTTTTTCCTTCCAACCGGTAGTCAACAAGATGAGGGTGGAAATTTAGGTCACGTACGTCACCTACGAGGCCAATATACACATGGATCTCCACATCCCAATCGTCAAAGGTATCATCTCCTTTTTATGATTGACTTTATTTGACATGACTGACTCCACTTACTAAACTTAGCCGGGACTAGACGCTCGCTCGGCGTCTGCCTGTCTTCTTTCTGAGATTACACTCGACGCATCTCTCTTCTGCTACTGTATGCTCTATAAATGGAATGTTACATTTACATTGTCTATTTTGCATATGGACTTTATGACTGTGGCTTCTTATCGGGTTTGTTTGCCTTTTATTTACCCGTCTCGTCTCGTTTGAGAATGTATGTCCATTACATTCACTGACTGTCTCTGTAATTATTTGTTATCTATCTTCTTTTGTCTTGCTCTAACCTTCTCTACTTTACTGTCGTAACTTTATAAGTTAAAATCTACAATAGCGAAAGTGTGCCCAGAAATCAGCGAATAATGTGGAAAGTGCACTTAACGTACGTTTAGCCTACAATTTATGTATAACGATTTTATCTTGCAAAAAGTATAATGATTGCATTTTCTGCTTGACTCCATGTGCTCATTGTGATGTGTGAGTAAATGTGGGCATATTGAGTTACTTCGCTATATTGTTAAAAGTTACAATAGATCGGTTACCTATCTACATTTAAGTATCATGTTACTGCACTTTCATTCATTCAGAATCAGAAGTTTGAATTGAATTTCACAACACCAGCACAATAGCATGCCTTCACTCACATTTAAACTAACTTCTGAATGGGAGCGATTAAAAAGTTTATCGTGTACTTGTCGGGGAGTCTCGATCTCGAATGTGTACTAAATTGTTCTATACAGAAATACGGATACGTATAACGCAATTTTAAAACTACTGAAAGACACTGGGAGATATTTCTATTTGGTGGGTATATTCCTAAATAGAAATATCTGTAGTATTAGCATGTAAATAAACAATCCTTGTAATTATGTCGAAATGCATGTTTCTGAAAATGTAACACTGATTTCTACTTCGTGTGTTTTTGTTTTAAATTAGTGAGGGATTAGTTAGGTGTTTGTTGATTTACAATATTAATTTTGCATGAATTTACTTTACTTTTGGATGTGCATGGGGGATGCGGTTATCTTTTCAGCGTTTGGCAAGCATGTACAGACAAAGCACATAGTATGAACTCTTCAGCTTCAATATACTTTCGCTCTTCTTCTACAAACATTTGTGCAGAAAGCGCAGAGCAGGCGAAAAGAGTGCTTGTGCTACAGGGGGACCTGCTTCCAGTGGCAACTCTCAAGATTTAAATGCACCTCTTCCTGTTCTGTATGTATTTCTATCTCTCTCTTTGTCTATTCTCTTCTTTAATTTGTCGCAGTCAAACCTGTACGTATGTTTGGAGCGACCGAGAGTAATGAAATGAATTTTTGATTATAATACCTACCTAAGTATGTACTATGCACTTTTGCACTCTGTTCTCTTTAATTGTACGTGTTAATGACGGAAGGTAACGCAAATCTGCAATCGCTCTGAGATCTTGACTTTGACTTTGCTCTGGCTTTGCTTTTGGGTTGGAGGTCGCTCTCATTTCGCCACAGATTTGACTGTCATTTCATTAACTATGTAATGTACGTACTTTATCGTAGACATGTATTGGTTAGATCGTATTGTAAATTGTAATTTTACTGTTGTGTACTACTTTATTCAAGTATATTCCATCCTATCCACTTTTCATTATAAATATTTCTCCAAGCTTGGTTTGTGTTTCCCCTTCTTAAGTATTTTATGTTTCATTGCTTACCTTTACTGTTTATTAAGTTTATTCACACTGGGAGATGAGTAAAACTTTGGTTTTTTATTCTTTCTTGTTAATCTTTTATCACAATGACTACTGACGAACATTCAAGGAGAAAATCTCCTACTTATTCACTTAATTCTAGTGTCCTTGACTTAATCGCTGACATTTTAACTGTACACACATTTTAACACTTGTTGTTACAAGTAAATTATTTAAGTTTGTTGTAGAGACATTTTATTAACAAAGAAATGTTATTTTATTTTGCCTATTTGTATTACTTCTGTATTATAATTTCAAATACAAATCTCACTATAAAATACAATTTATTGCACACATGAATATCTTTGTATACAATATTTAGCTGTTTTAATTTAGGAATTAATATGAAAGGTTTATATTCTAATTCTAATTATATAATTTATGATCACCTGCAATGAATACTCGCTGGTGACATCTGCAGATGTTCAGGTTGGGATTTCGGGATCCATGGAAAATTACGTAGTAGAAATTAGAAGATTAGATTATTTAAAATGATGTTGTTGAATCCGAATGGAGACTAATTTTTGTTTGATTGGGTTTTAGGAGTGGAGAGGGTATTCGATCCCGTAGTCATACTCCAGATTCCTTGTCATCCCCATCAGACGGAGGATTAATCAATGCGAATGTGACGAGTCCTACTCTCCAGCAGAAAATCCGTGCTATCGGAGGTGTTCCTACCCCATTCGCTGCTTCTGCCAGCCCAATCACTCGTCGCTCGAACCCGCCGACCCCCACACAAACAGATCGTCCTGACTTCATCGGTCTGACGCAGTCTATGTCCGTCACGGCCCCACAACTACGAGCACACCATCCCCCCGTCTGCTACGACGGCTACAATTCTGCCAACGGCGACCAGCGGCGTATTTTATCAGAGAGTGAACTTCTGTACGATAGACAATATCACATGGGAGGCTTAGTCAATGTGCCACGAGATTCTTCAGGACCTATCCGTGAGTTGGCAAGTTCTCCTCAGCGGGGGGTCTATCACTGGAAAGACAATTCCCCCACCTCTGCAGCTTCACAAGGGAATTTCGGTCCGATGGGGAGCTACTTTCACTCAAACCCAACAAGCCCTATTCAGCACAACGTGATTAATAATAGTGGGAATGGTGCAATGAACAAAGTGTACTACGGAGCCCCTCCTCCCCAACACAGTGGCTACAGTGCCTCCCCTCCGACGAATTATCTCGTAGGCAAGCCAGGAGGAGCTCCCCTCTCTCCAGGGATGAAGAAGAAAATGTATAATGTGCCACCTGGGGTAAACGATGCTATAAGACCTAGTCCAATCTCTAGAAGACCCATGAGCTTTGTTCGGGCGCTGGAAATGACCGACTCCCTAGAAATGACCAATAGAGGAACTCGCAGCAGTCCGGCTGGCACTCCAAAAGGCTCCGGACAAATACCCGTTAACGATGTCTCCGAGAGGGCCAGTGTCTACGATATGAATTATGAAATTTCAGTCTAAGTATTATTTTATACCGTATATACATAATATCTCTCAACTGACCTGTGTCGTCTTCATTACTATCTTCTCAACAACAACCAATTGAACTTGAACTTGAACTGCTTAATCTTAGAATAGCCAATATACAACTACAACAACAATAATATATTCTAACTAATAACTAAACTTCTAAATCTCGACTATTACAAACAAAATCTACGTACGTACCACATATACATCAACATAAATACATACAAACCCTTCAAACAAATATAATACAATACAATACACTACACATCTAGAAAACTAACAAATACAGCAAATAACGACACACGAACGATAACTAACGTAAATAACTCCAAGTTCAGTAACCAAATGCAACTCTGTACAATATTAAATAACCAAACTTTTAATACATAACACAGTAAGAAGTTCTATATAATAGTAAATGACATTTTAACTGTTCAAGTTGAACTAGAGCGTCCGTCATGCTCTTTCTTACGTTACAATTTACGCTAGTTAATTAGTGTAAAAGCAACTCAAGATTAGAAGTCAACGTAAACGTAATATAAGTGTAAAATCTACTCAAATTGAAATATATACTACTGAGACATAAATAGTGACATGTCAGCTCCTTCTTTGCTATGCAACTATCAACACAACTACAACACACTGATCCAGGATTCAACTTTAAAAGGATAAATAGGAAACAATATTTAAATTTCACTGCTGGCCTACGCTAATATTCATTTTAAATATATTAGACACCAAGCTCTACAATACAAGTTGTTAGAATTAAGCTTTTGATTCTCCTTCAAAATTGTTATATTCCTCATTTGTGCTTCAAATAAGTTTGTAATCCCTACCGCTAATAATTGTAAGTAGTGAAATGTTCAATAATGTTCTTAATTGGCTCTACTTATTACTAATTATGCCTTTTAATAGTTGTACAAATATCGTGTATCTATTATCAATAGTTGTAGAAAACTTAGCAGATGCTAAAAGTTAAATTTAGTAAAATCTCCGAAGGGCTTCTAAATCATAAGGGATAAATTACCTTGATGTTGACTGTACACTTGACTGGAGTGAAGGTTTACCTGATGATATTTTAAGATTACTATGTACTATTAATATTTATTCAAATTTGTCAATTAAAAATTTGGCTTGTAACATACTTATATGAAAAGGAACTGATTGAGTGTTGCGTCTGGGAGTGTTATTTATTATAATTTATAATAAATACCTAACTGTAATCAAAGGGGTTTATAACGTGTAGGGAAATATTAGAGCACAGTTTAATAATAATTACTATATATAACAATGACTAAAAAGGTTTTTATTATTAATTACCTTCATAATAAGTCAAATAGTTGATTCATGTCCTATGCTATAATATATATGTTGTTTGAGAAGCTATATATAATATATAGAGATTTCATTTGTTATTTAAATAATTCTTTAACTCTTTTCAGTGTTGTGTTAGTGCGTTGCGTGAGCATTTTATTTTTATTGAGTTATATTTAGTAGATTGTTTTTCAACTGGGAGAGTTTTTAACGACGAGAGTGAAAATAGCTAAATAAATAGCTACTATATACATAACATACGTAGATATATAGAGAATAAAAATAGAAAAGTGTACAAAGTTAGTACGAATTTTTGGAAGTGCGGTGACGTAACGTGGCGTGGCCTGGATTTTTTGATGATAATTGATACAACAATCTGATTCTGAACTAATGTATTAATAATTGTGGTTAGTCTTTAAAGGATTTAATTACAGATTATTATGTTAACTAATATTATAATTAAATACAAATAGCTGTTTTATCGTTGAGTTAAATACGTGGAGTGAGTGTTGTGGAGCTGAAAGTTAAATAACTGGGACACGACTGAGGAAGGGAGCCAAACTTTACTAGTCTTTATTTTACTGCGAAAGCCAAAAAAGATTTGCTTACTTTAAATTAACAATAATATATTATGTTAATGTTAATTAATTATGTTCTAGAATTTAACCCTGTCCAGTATTTCAAATGACCCGACCACGGCCAATAATTTATAAGCTGCATTTCTACTATCTTATTGCTATGATGTGTATTCACTGTTAATTATGATGTCATTGTTATCTTATTTATAATTTGAGTTTTTAGAAGTAGTTTCTATTCTAGTGTTTATTGAATTTATTTCTATTATTATTATTCTCACTGGCTTATGCAGATCACAACCAAACCAAACCACAACACAAACTATAAATACTACATACTGAAAATTATATTGCTCAGGTATGCTACGCAAAGTTTGCTGTGTTCCTCTTTCGTTCGTTTTTTGATGATTGCTCATCCTATTTAAATAAATCCTCATAGTAAGTGACAATGCTATGCTAAATACTATGGCTAATCCTTATTGTGACGCGATAATTGTAAAATATAAATACTATACTTAAATTAAACAAAAATTTTCATCTTACGATTGAATTAAATAGAGTTAATGTCCAATTGTAGCACATTTAAACATTAGCTGCCTATGTATGTTATTATAAGAAAATTTAACCTTGCATTCACTATGTGTTAATGCTTTTTTAGTCTTTCTACAAGCATAATATTATTATAATAATAATATACAAAATAATATAATTATTGCTTAAAAGATGCATAATATTGTTATTGTCGCAACCCCTCATAATATATCTTCATTTACTTAACTTATAAACATTATATTAACTAAATATTATATTATACGGTTTAGTAGTCTTCTTTCAGTTATACATTTAATAGTATTAATATTGCCCTGTTAATTATTTATTAGTGTTGATTATTTATTGCGTTTGCCCACAATTATGTATCTACTGTTTGGTATTATTAGCTACATGGAAAATAGATATTGTAAAGAATGGCTGCTTGTACTGTACATATTATATTTGTCGGCTCATGTTCTTTCCATACGATTTAGCCAATTATATGCAATAAGAGTGACCGTACGGCCGTATTATAATATCTTGTAATAATCATTTATACTTAGAATAGAAACAAGTGTACTTATATGTGTATTAATAACTAAATCACTAAGCATCTTGTGTTATAGCCTTATCAACCTGCAAACAAAATACATAAGTACAGATTAACAAAAACAAGTAGCTAGCATCTTTGATGTGAGATTACTAAATGATATGTATTATTATAGCTGCCTGCTAAATAGTTTCAAAGTTTCAATATACCTAATTAAATTAAGATTATAAAAATCAAAAAGTGCCATGTGCATTTATTATATAGACAAGTCTATGCATAATATTTTTTTTTAATCTGTACCTACTACTTATATTATTGCTACCTTATCGGAATATAAAGTAAATACCTAAGCATTTAAAGATTATAATGTCATCCAGAAATTAATGTTATAATAATTACTGCTGGCATTGTTGCTCTAAAGCGAAACTTGTGGCTGCTCTTGATTGTTTCATTCAGTTCTGTTCTGTTTGCTATCTGAAAAATAAAAATCCTTTCCGATTTACTGGAGACGATCAACGAAATAGTAAGTAATGTGAACGAATTGTAAAATTTAATGATCAACGTTATCTAAATTACAAATTAGGTTGAAACGAGGTTACTGTTACTGATATATGTAATATAAGATAGCCATAGACATCCGAAAGCCACACACATAATGTGACAAGATACAAAAACTAACTATAATAATAGAAATGTAAGTAGGCAGCCAGTTCTACTCAATTATCTGTACTGTTCTACTTACTTAAACTAATTGACTTGAACCTTAATCGTTGTACTGTACTCGTATTTCATACAAAGAAGAATTGATTCTTATTAAACAAAACATAACAATCTAAAAAATTGCCTTGTGCTCCTGCTCATTATTTTTATTATACTATTCTCATTTTTGCATAAATTAGCAATCCATTTATTTATGGTTAAATAATTGCACAATAGATTTGTAATGCAACAAGTAACGTTTATTTGTTTTCTCCAGGTATCTTTAACCATTATATAAATACAACACCATCGTAATATTGTATAATACATAACTGACTTTTATCATGTCACTGAAATCTGTATTATTTATAATTGTATTCATTATGTATATTCATATATTTCAACATCAATAACTGCTCTTTGTGTATATCAGTTATTTTTGTATGTATATAGGTGTGATAGTACCCCAGCATACAAGTTTGAAGTACCTACGAATGTATACCTAGTACCTCTATCCCTTTTAAAATGATTGTTCTCACGTATGTCTTATCAGTAATTCAATTAAAGTTTGTAAGTACAACAGGTGGGTAGTAGGTAGGTCTATTAAGTCTCATTTTAAAGTCATAGTCCAAAGGAAGTCTACAATTTTAACATTTTCCACAATACTCATCTCTCTGGCTATTGATATAGATAGGAAATCCTTTGCTAAAATTGTACTTGCATGATTGTAGCCTCTGTTTGATAATTTTGCAGAAAATCATCGGGTTTTTAATTGTTATTGTTAGTTGGACAGGTCAGGCAGGCAGGCCTGCTACTTAATATTTATATGCATGTAAGTAAATAATAATTAATTGTTCATATTTAATACAGACAAGGGTATATAGCATCAGTATGCAAATAGTAAATACTAGTTAATAATACAGTTTAGTTAAATAGCACAGTTAAGTACTTGTTTCTTCGGTAGGTTGAAGTTTTGAGTTTGTGATATGGTGCAGAAGACAGGTAAGATAATACATAATAATAAGTAATAGTTGCTTCCATTACAATAAGATAAATACTTAGTAAATGATTTTTTCTGCTATTACATGCTATTGTTGTAAATACTTCATATTTAGTTCATGTCAAAGGCTCATAAACACAATACATAATATAGCAGTCAAATAATTAAAGAATGGTATTTAATCTATTTTAGGTTATTAAATGAAAGGATTTTTTAAATTTCAAGGTTTTAGTTTGATTTTATATTGTTAATTAGTAGATCGGCTTTGCTATGCTAATTTATATTATCTAAAAACGCTGTTAGTTAATTTTACACTGTAAAGTGCAAGTACATCGCAATCCTAGATTTTACTATCACTATAAGGAAGAAACTTTTTCGAAAACAGCTTCACTCATGATGACCGGAGTCAATTTGGTCGTTTTGATGGAATTACGGTGAAGATTCCACTCTGAGTCTCCGTCTACATCGTGATTGCAGGTCCGAGTGTATTTGCACAATGGACATTCAACTATTGTGGATTGGGTGGAAGACTTCAGTTTCTAAAACGTCAAAATTCATTCATATAATTAGTCAATTCAATTCAATCATTCATATTAAGCATCTAACTTAATAGGGTATTGTGGTATGGTGTGGAAGTATTATGTGGTGAGTGGAAGAGCTTCAAACCTCTAGAAAAGTGGAGCCGGGGGATTTTCGGATTTCTACGATTGCGAACACAGGAATGCAAATGAAGGAAGAGAAAGACACGAGCCATCCTAAAGCTTCAGCCCATCTGGGATATTTTATTTTCCCATTATCATACACCGGTTTCTCGTAGTCAACGAATGAGAGTATCCAAACCGCCTAAACAATAAAAATATTTCATTATAAACCACGGGCATTTTGTACAAAATATTTCGGTGCAATTTAATTTAATAGTTCACGCTACATTGTCCTTGGAGTAGGATATTTTTCTTTATTATAAATACTTATATTTTTGTATTTAAAACGAATGGTGTAAACTTAATCAGTGAGGGTTTAAATAAATAAACCTTTTGTGAAATGTTTTTGATAAATAAATCTCGTTCTGGAAATAAATGAAAGTCTTACCAATATTAATGCTGGGGCTACAAATCGCCAACAGTAACAAAAATACGCCGATGGAGTTTCCCCAGTCATTTCTTGTATATTTCGACTTAATCTTTCAACTCCATAAATCCATATTAAGGCAACAACTTCAAAAAATGCTAAGTACATCAGTGAATATCCGGCGACGTATTGGTCCATCAATTGAAATATAAATATGCCACCCTGAAAAATTATTGCGTTCATCAATGTCATTGAGTTTGAGGACGTGGATGCACTAAAATTAATCATTAATAAATACGACAAGGCTTGGTTGGCTTGCCCATAATACTTAGCATTATTAATAATTATTAAGCTTACTTGCAAAACATTTGGTAAACCGATGGCAAAGGAAGCCATGCAGATGACAAGAACTAAGATTTCATGGCACTTAAAATATTTTGCTGCAAATTTTGGAAATGCATCTCGAACGGCGGTGATTACGACTTCCACCAGAGCGAACTGAAAGCAATTTAGTCAAATATTTAGTGGAACGTGCTCAAAATTGGTTATCGTCAATGTCTGTAGTATGTGATTATTATTTCTATTACTTCATTGTTTAGGGCTACACAGAGAAGCATAAAAAAGAAGAGAATGGACCAGGCGTGCGGCACAGGCATTTTCATAAGAGTCTGCGGGTAGACGACAAAAACCAACCCGGGACCTGAAATCAATAACGCATATTATTTCCTTTTCAGCTATTTTGTATAGTGGTTTAGTGGCGTACGTTAGTGTAGTCTTGTGTTGTGTACTATCCTATTTAAGCGGATGTAATACGACAATATTGAAACCCATGAAAGCAAATGCATGAGCAAGGTGATTATTTTTCACGGGGGCGGGTGTTAAGTATGTACCATAAAAATTCTTTAGCTGCCTTGCTTGATATTTTCTATAGAGCTTTTAGTTTTTTATATTTCTTATTAATAAAAGAGTAGCATGTAGGTATTTAAACGAAAATTATTTTGCATCCTAAGGTCACAAACTGGCATTGAATAATTACATACCCATAGATACCTAGAATAGAAGTTTGCTTCTCTTTTGCTTTTAATCTTGCATGCGACGACACACTGTTTTCTAGGTAAATGAATTAAAATCTTCCGTATTCTGCAGGTTGTAAAGCTATTGCACTTTTAAAAATTGGAATGCATACCTGAGAATGTTTTTGGAAGATAAAAGAATGCAGCAGGGAAAATAGGAACCTAAATAGTTTGTGTTGTGTCATGCCAGCCCAGAAGATGCCTATTTGGTAGAGGAATTCTTATTCTCAAGATTACTTTCCCCACGATTCTTTATCTTGCATACCAAAAAGTGTATTCTGAAACATCTGGCAATATTTGTTCGACTAGCATCTTGAGATAAAGTTTTCCTGTCACAACTTCCTTACACAATCCAATTTTCGGTATACATGCAAGTTGTCTGTGGAATGGAACTGGCTGTGGCTCTGCTATGTAAGTATGTACTTAGGTACCCAACCTACCTAGGTATCTTTGGTATCAACTATGTAGATTACAAGGCAAGAACATGCAGTGGAAAATGCTTTTCGTCTTCTCATCACATCGCATACCTTACTTCTAAATAGCTCTGCAGACAAGACGGGCTAAGCTATAATCTCTCTGTAACTAGGCTTGAAAGAGCTTTATTGTGCGTGTAGCATCCCATCTCTGCACCCACTAATTGGTAACCCAAATAACTTTATCCTACCGTATTTCTTGTAATAAATCATTCCTGTCTTAAAAACTCCTACGCTCATTATGTACCTAACTCTTAAATACTCTCAGGCTTAATTTTCCCCTCAATCTTATTTATTTTTTAGGTTTTTAGAGCAGCTTTGTATAAAATGGGAATTGTCCTCATTCAAACAGTATTTCAATACAAAGGAAACAACGTATAAGGTTGATTCTATTTAATTTTGGTTGCTAAAATAATTAATTAATAATAATAGGGACAGTAAGTAAAGCATGTAATAGAAAGTTTATTCACCGTTTCCTTTTCATAGCTCTACTTTCGGGTAGTTTTTCCATGAATTTGTATATAATATTAATTTATCTTTTTCAAATAAGTACATGGGATTATTTAGAAATACTTCTCGGTCGTTTATGTATAATGAATACACGGTATTGCATATTTGTATTCTGTATATTGCGTTTTTCCGTAACCCACGAAGAATTCCTTATAAAAATGAATTCTTGAGCTTTGAGCTCAGACAAGCTTTCCCTTTGTCCCACTTTACATTTAACTAACATATCCCACGTAACTCTGAATATATAATTTAGAAAATCGACAACTGTGACTACAGAAACACATTTAGTCTTTTGAGGGAAAGTAAAAGAGAAAGTTATACGGTAGAGAAAGGAGTAAGCTGGTTTGTAGTATATTATTATGTACATATATATAGGTAGTAGAATAGCGTGGTGGGAATGGGAATTAGAGTGTGGTGATTATGAATTGAGTGTGCAAGAGGGAACTTACCATCAGCGACCACATTATCAACAGTAGTTCCTTGCTCGTGAGCGATATTTCCTAGCATGGCGAAGACGGTGATTCCGACTAGGATGCTTGAAACAAAATTAGTCACTCCGATAGCCACTGTGTCTGTAAGAATGTTATTGGAGAAACGATTGTAGCTAGAGAAAGTCACGATAGTTCCCATCGCTACACCGATGGAGTTGAAGTTTTGAGCTGCAGCGTTTACCCACACCTAAAACGCTCATTGGAGAACAACAATGAAAAGATACGATTGATTCCGACGCAGTGAATGCTTATCATTATATATACATAGATACATACTAAATACATTTATAATCTTTATGTGTATTCCTATATAAGTATTATTTTCCTCATAATTCTCTCAAATTAAAAATCCTCCACTATATTTAATACAAAATATACAAAGAAAAAGGATTTTACAATTTTTGAGTTAATACAATTTGGGAGATAATTCATTTTTCAATCTAAAATGATAATGAAAAAAAGTTGCGTAGGTCATAGTCCTGGATTACTGTTTTTTATTTGAGAGAATCATATTCTAAGGTTTCTAGGACTCATTATGTAAATTATGTTGGGATGTCTTCTGCATGTGCACGATGTTTTAGTTAAAAGTGATTCAGGTTTAGGTAGGTAAAGGGTAAAGCTAAAGTGAAAAGGTTAAGAGGAGCATTCGCAGTGATTATTTTGCATTTACAGTTGCTGTGATTTTAGTTAGCGACTTGTGTTTAGGTAGATTATGGTTTTGCTGGTAGTTTCCAACTTTAAAGTAAAGTTTCTAATGGTAAAATAATTATTGCTGAAGAATGGTGTTTTGGGGAAAGGTAATAAAAACTTCAAGTATCTGTCTACTTTGAATGTAGTGCTACTTACTAATGTATGCTCTAATCTAATGTGTACATTGTGTGTATCCTATGGATGTTGTAGCTATTCTATTATTGATAAGTATAGTAAGTAAAGTAGTTGCTAAATACATTTATTAGTTAATAAAGGGAAGTGTGTATTTTCGTTAGTATGTATGTACCTTGGCATCAAGGAGAAGATCCCATTGAGGACGGAAGAAGTAGCGCAGTCCGTTATCAGCACCAGGCATCGTCAAGGCAAATACCAGAAATCCAATTAGGAGAATGAAGGGGAAAGTTGCAGTGAAGTACACAACTTTCCCGGACGACCGCACGCTTTTCCACAATGAAAAATAGACTAGAATCCACGCAAAGAGTAAACAGAGAACTAATTCCATGCGGAGTGAGCCCAAATCCTCCATCCCTGAACTCCTCTGCAGAACTCGACGACTGTTTCAATAAATAATTCAATAAATTAATTAATTAATAGCAATCACTCACTCTTCTCAAACCATTCTATCCAATAGTTACAGATTTTAACACTCCATGTCCCTCCACTCTCTACGTCCCTCATGATTTAGCTACTGCAGACATACTACGCATGCATTTACTAATATACTATACACCTTTATATTTAATTATTTAGAACAAGTGATGTAAAGCAAAGGATGAATCTCTAGTGCACTGCACCAAACTAAATAGCTTCGTAGTACATTATAAGTGCAGAGGTTAGTGCAGAAAAGAGCATAGAAAGTGACACGACAAACATAATATATTATATTGATGCCATTTAGTACATGTCTACTCTCTGGGCTAAACTGATACGGAGAAAACCTCGAATGTATGTATAGTATAAGTGCATTAGATATATAATATACTCGAGTACATACGTAGTCGTAGTACAAATTACCTTCTACACATATACGTGGAGAAAGCAAGGGCGCCTCAGAGTATAAGACGCAATTTCCCCGATGACACAACAGGTGACATACTGGCCTGGCCTATATTAAATGATTTCTATACCATAATAATACTAATACTCTCTCACATCCCATTATATTCCACAGCACTCATTTTATCTACATGCACGTGGGACTTTCTCCTAAATATTTCTAGTGGGGGAAAGTGTCGAGTGACATCAATATTTTAAGGGACTTTGTTACGCTTACATTACACTAACTCTAGAGCTGTGGTGTTACAGAAAAACTAGTGGGATGTCGAGCTACTTACTTAGAAAAAGTTGGCCAAAAAGGATTCCCTTGACATTATGTGCTAACAAAGCACATCACATTAGTTTCAGTTACATTTATGTGTATTATCTGTACTTGTAGTGGATAATAGATACATATAAGATGGAATTAACTATTAACTTTGTAGATCTGTGGTGGGTGTGTATTTATTACGTAGGTAAATAAGTATTTTGTAAAAGTAAAGTGAACATATTAAGAGTAAGTGACATGATGACATGGCAAAGGATGAAGAAAGAGGAGCATTGTCTTCGGCTTGAAAAGCCAAGTTCAACTTTTTGGAAATAAATGACAAAAGAATACAATGAGTGAAATTGGAATGGAATGTATTGTACGTAAGGAGCATTTATAATATGTTGAGAGAGACGGGGGAATCAATTGAGTGACTTACTCGTAGAACTCTTGAGTGGAACTTGTGCGGTTGACGTGTGAGTGATTGCTACTGCTGCGAAGCTCCATTAAGGATGCAGTTGCATTAAGAGGGTCCCAACACTGAGCTGAATTCCAGTCATTGTCACAGCCTTGCCATGGAAGTTCCATATTGAAGGAAGCCACCAAGTAATACAAAGTCCAGGCCATAATCACCACAGAATATGTACTCATTATGAAGGAAATTATCAAAGATGCGATCCCGGTACCTGAAACCGTACAAAGTAAATAACTATATGCGACCCAACTACAGACAGGGCAATGCCAATGCAATGACTAATTAAATAGGTACATACTATAAGTACACTATAGAGTATTGTATTACAGTTTACAATTATTTATACACTATTCTTAAGCATATAATTGAATTTTGAATAATTAACAATATATACAGATGGATATGTTATATCTCAATACAAAATGTACCCATTATGTAGTATTGTAACCATATAGAACAGATTAGAACGATAGGAACCTTTTGCAGGATAATATGTACTTGGTAATACTTGGATTTGGATTTGGCTGCGTCTCCTGCAGCTTAGTTTAGTTAGGTTGGCTACGCACGTACTATTAGAATGAGAATGTCTGGTGAAAGTTGGGGAAAGTGAGCTTACCTTTAAATAATGGACAAATTTTCTTGAGCGCTCCTACGGGACCTCTTCTTGTGAACTGGCCTAGAGCCAACTCCATGTACAAAAGAGGTATTCCACACACAAGGAACATTACGAAATATGGAATAAGGAATGCACCTGCAAAGTAATGCAAAAACCTTAAATTACTTACGATACACGAGATTATGAATTCAAGAAAGGTAGAAGGAAATCTACTTTTTCTTTAGATTTTCTTTTCAATTATGCAAACGAAATAGAACTGCATTTTCACAGTTTAGCTCCAAGCAACATATACAGCAACAACACAGTACTAGAATAGAGATACGCTAACATTACCTATATATAGCTAAGAAAGAATATCTGGCTGAGGAGATGAACGGCTTTCATTTGAATTTGATTATACTTAAACTCACTACTACTTAAATACGTAACGTTACTTGACACGTATATCTACTTACTGGCGTTATTTAGGAAATTACAGCTACTACGTAATATTCCATAGAATTAGATAGCTTAAAACGCAAATTCCCAACAACGAAATAGTTTCACTCCGTTTAACTTGGATGCTTTACTCACCTCCGCCACTTTTGTAACAAAGATAGGGAAAACGCCAAATATTTCCAAGGCCAACTGTGAAACCGATGCAGGCCAAAACGAATTCTGCTTTGTTCCGCCAATGCTTTCTCCGAAAACGGTGCAGATCCAACTTGGAAGAGTAGCTGGCTTCGCTCTCCGTGTCAGAGTCGTCCATGCCGTTCGTTTCCCTAAGATTAAAAAATATCATCAAAATTAACTACGTAAATACGATCAAAGCTTTCTATGGTACAAGATTTATCTTAATTAACTAGCCATGTTGCTGACTTAATACTAAATACATACAATTCGTTTGATCAGCTAAAAATTGATTAGTACATTGTATAGGCACTCTTAATTAAGACGATTTAATTAAAAATAATAGTATTTCTACACAGGTACAATTACATCTACCTGTAAGCTGTCGTGATAAACCATTTTTCCCGAAAAACACCTACACGTCGTCAAAGTATTAAACTGGAAATGGAATTATTAGTAATGTACGAGTTTCCTTTGATATCTAAATACTATTTACTATGTAATAACTACTTAGGCGTAACATGGAACGCAACATGTAGAACAGAAAGAATCGTGTAGGTAAGTAGGAGCTAAGTAGTGAAATACCCGGAGAAACTTCTATGAGTAATACTAAGTATCAGTATAAGTAAGCTCCTAGCGACGTATTATGCAACGTTATTAGTTGTTAGTAAGAAGAGGATAACCCAGCACTAATGCAATTTTAATGTTAGCTCTAGGAATCATAACATATTTCTAATAGCACATCATATCAAGTGAAATTGAAAGCCTTTCTGACTAACAATGAGAGAAGAGAGAGTTCATATTTCATTTCTCTTGATATATACGAAGTACTATATATGTCAGCGTCGTACAGAACCACACATCATCTAGTATCATAAATAGTATGACACCAGGTCCGCCTAAATAATTCCTTTTGTATTTTAATAACTATAAAATTAACAGCCTGAAATTTTCAATTCAAATTATTGACATAAAATTTTAATTAAATTAGTAACAGGCAAAACTATATCCAGACACAAGCGACAGCGCGACGTTTATAGTAATGTTGTATACATCCATCATCAACATAGTGGTGAAAGTCTAGCCATGTAAATTGCGACAATGCAATAAAATATCTAGGAAAATGAATTTTCTATCGATGGTGCGAATTGCATTAAATATAAATGTCAAATTTTCTAGTACACGTTAAATACTAAAAGAAAGATGATATTGAATGGCGCTGACATGTATCTGTAGTTTGCAGAAAAGCATTTAAGCTACTTATTTAGTCAACTCTTATTCGATTCCAACGGCTGTCTATTCTTTTCTAAAGGCATTGCTTGCACCCTGTGTACGGAAATCCTATTATTACAGTTTAAGAGAAAGCAACCTTGTGGAATCATCCCACATCCACTTCAACAGACACTAAAGACGCTCCTGAAATTGAATTGCTGCCTCATTGTACGTATTGCTGATAGGCCATGGCATGCCATGATACAATAGTACAGGCTCCTTACTGTCCTAGTCCTAGTGATAGTGCTAGTACTACATAACCCTAACCTAAGTAACATAACTAACTCCATCCTGCTTATTGCATTGGATTCCTTCTTTCCCTTTGGATTTCTTGCCTTTTCTTAGCTTATTCTGTCTGTCTGTCCCTCTCATCAAGTGAAAACACGAAGAAAACTAAATACACTGCACCACTACACTACAAACCCAAATCCATAGCATATTTAACCCACTAAGGCACCTACTCACAAACTAAACTAAACTAGGTAACTACAAATATTAAAGAAGACCAAAACTAACATGCTGCTTTACTACAAGTAGTAATACTGGTATGCATGTATGCGTGCTAATGATTTTTCCAGCACAAAATTACCAATGAAACCAAAACCTTTCTCTTTACCTTGCGAGAAAGAGAAAAGGCTTCTTTATATATTCTTATACAATAATATAATACATAGAAAAGCGGTTTTTACACGATATTTTCTTTTACGCTTATATCATACGACTCGACTCCATTCTCCGACTGAATTACACTCTATCGCTACAATAACCTACAATATTAAACACGTGGGCTTAAAATACCTGCGCTAATATCACTAAATTACCGTCATTTTCCAATACCAGAATAGAATTGACAATATAATCACAATCAGGGTAGTATTGGAAAATTATATATTTCCCCAATAACAAATAACTACCGCCACTCGGGGCTACTTTGATACATTTTTATCGTTTTTTTGTATAACTGCTACAATCTTTCTCTGACTTAAAAGTCGGGGTGCATTTGGGGAGATTTTCAAAATGGGGGACTTTCTGTGGCTGTGGAAAACTTCTGTCTTTTAAAAAGTTTTTTAGAGATTCTACCAATGCCATGCCAAAGTTACTCTCAGAATGGGGTATTTTTGGCCCAAATGTAAACTTGCGGAGAGCCAAAGTAAAAAAGGTTGATCTCTCGGAGGTTACTTTAGCCGGAAAAAGGTTTTTCGATTCAAAAATGTCTGATCACTGAAGGGCTACTTTGTCCATGATGATTGGCCCAAAGATACCTTATTTCTTATAATTAGTGTCACAAATGAAAGAAAATGAAATCAGCCATCAATACGATAACTGATCTGCGTGAAAATAATGATAAATGAAAAATAAAGAGTAATTATGCATGTCATTCTCTAAATCCTCAAAAATGTGAAACATCTGTTCGAAATTGGAAATCCCAACTTATCACCTTCGTGTGGTAACTTTGACTATGGGGGTGGCCAAAGTAGCACCAAAAAGCATGCCAAAGTGGTGTACTCCCCTTACATAATTTTAAAACATTGAAATTTTTGTAAAAATTATAATTTTTATTTTTATTGTGAGTAAAAATGCTCTTGCTATATTTTATGAGTGTGTTTTGAGTTTATACTTTGGTAGCATCTTTTCTCGAGATATTAATTTCATAATATATTTGACATGGGTGACCAAAGTTACCCTGCGGAGGTCAAAGTAGCCCCGAGTGACTGTAATGTATTACATAACAAAAAACTTTTTTGCCTAGCTAACATAAGTTTTACAACATTGTAACTATAAGTCTCCTACAATTATACAAGAGAAGAAACCTATATAAATAGTACACTATGTAAATTATGAAGAAAAATGTTTTACTTTCATTTTGAACTCAACAAGGAAACTTATGAATATGAATATGCTTTTTGCATAGTTGTAGAATTCATTTGCAGTAAATACTAATCTGCACATTTTTATGCACCTATAAAGATTGCAAAAACAAATTTAGTCGATCATCCTTTGCTGTACTGTGCAAATATAAATACTACTAATATAAGTCAATGAAAATGTTTACAAATATTCCAGAAATGCTTTCTTCCCGTTTTATCTTCATAACATTTTCTATCATCTCACAATGTGCCTTCTGTAATCTGTATATCATGATCAGTATGCATAACTACTGCATAAATTGGTTGTCAATTATATGTCTTTATGTATATTTGCTTTTAATAGTAGGTACATATTTAGTTAACTACAGGACAATAAATTGCTTGACGCGTGCTAAACATACTGCATTCCACGTTAGTGTAGATTATGTCCTCAACCAAGATAACACAACAGTAGAAAACGTAGTGACACATGCATACCAGGTGATAACATAAATTATTGCACGCTCTGGGGAAAGTGGATAAGAAAAGAAATACAAAGAACAAAGGCAGAACTGAAAATAACTTTTGTTCTTTAATGTTTATTTTTCTTTTTGAGGAAGCACGACAAGACATCCCATTCACATAACATCAAACAGACCAGACCACAGTAGAGTTCTCCATGTGTAGCAGTAGTAGCACAACAATAGTCGTCACGTCATGTCAGTAGCAAAATATTGGCGCTAGTGTTGTCTTTTGCTAAATTCCCGTTTCTATGTACAATTCGCCGTACAACACGTCCCATACACTATCATTAGTCTTTGTTTACAAAAATGTCGAGTATCTTATTAGAGAGGAAGAACGAAGAAAGGGTTCCTTCATTTTCATTCATTCACGGTTTAATGTATGTAGTCTGCATAATAAGTTCTTGTTAGTGAACTATTTATTAACAGGAATTCTATGCAGTTTTTGCATGTATCACATATTTTTATACTACTTATGATAACATTTCTCGTTTATTTACAAAACAAGATCCACTTGCCAAGATCATGTTCAATGCTCATTGAGTAAAGTCAATGCAGCGGTAATGCAACCACGGCAGATACTACATGCACATTATGTAGGTCAATATAGAATTAGTAGAAATGGCCAATATTTCATACACTTAAATATTTTGTTTATAAATTGACATTTATCAGAATTAATTATCTAAAAAGTATGAGAGGAGCGCAGCTAAAATACATAATAATGACTCTCTATGATAGAATTTCTACAAAATACATGCAGTATTTACTATTTCGGTTTTTGGCTAAATCTGTCTAACCCATTAATTTTATCTGTGAACTACCCATGCTAAAGGAAAAATAAACCCATTACTGAAACTGCAACATTTTATCTTGGTATCCATATCTTATATGACATGCCTACCTAAATATTACTATTAATACTACCGTATTCATATCCAATATCACCAACCATGTCCCATTAGCGAAATTGAGATTGAGATGCGCGGATGTTGGCGTGAATTTTCAGCATTATATTTTCTTAAGATCCCAAAGTGTTCTTTATCTGTTTAAATA
The DNA here is from genome assembly GCA_034694165.1 of Tomocerus mixtus. Classification (NCBI taxonomy): domain Eukaryota; kingdom Metazoa; phylum Arthropoda; class Collembola; order Entomobryomorpha; family Tomoceridae; genus Tomocerus; species Tomocerus mixtus. The sequence continues at coordinate 48,294 of JAQFYC010000305.1, forward strand.
AGATTAGTCATGCTTATTTTGCTTATGTAGGAATAGTGTCTGTTGTCTGTCTGGAGGTATAACAGACAGCCAGGAAAGAATATAAACCTTTATTACTAAGTGCGAGTTGATACAAATGTTTCCACTTACAGTTTCCATTTTTATTTTTGTCTGTTTCATTTCTTCGTGAGTGATCTCTTTATTTTACTGGCTACAAATATAATGCAATATGTAGTTATCACTCGCAGCACTTATAATTTTTTTCTGCTGTAAGTTAGCATCGATATTTTTAATGTACTAGTTTCAATTAATAGGCTTATCAATAGGAAAACGCTTACTAAATATAACGTAATAAGGAGCAAAATGGACTACGTATGTAGGTCGTAGGCCCAAAATGAAATTCCAGACTTAAGCGGAAATTAAAATGCTTAGATAAGGCAAGGTCTTTTTTGTTAGTTACAGGTATAATGCACCTCAGTACCTAATTATTATTTTGCATAAAGAATATCACTATTTGTAATATTGTACCGTATTTTACATCAGTAAATTTTTTAGAGACACTAATTAAGTAGTAAATAATTGTACTACATAATTAAATTCTGTAATATAAATTTAATACAAGGATAACCTTTTTTAAAAGCATGTAATCTCAAGCAAATGTTTATGTGGTAACAGTAATGTCCTTGTGCCATGTGGCATTGCTTGCCTTCAATGTATACATAAGTATACTTAACATTATTTAAGGTATTGAATACCATTTAGGCATCTTGATATTGATAGTGTAGAGTTATAGGCAAATTGTGCAGTAAAAACTGAAAGTGTATCCTGTTAGTATTTGTTGGTGGACTGACATTGACAGCTCATTTCATGCAGCACTTAAAATAAAAGGTGAAACATTTCTGCAGTTGAGATTGAGTTGAGACAGGATGGAAGAGAGTTCTGGTGTGCTACCTACTGTAATACGATTCAATAATGGCTACTATCTACTACTTATGCAGTTATAGTTATGTAATATTAAATATTATGTTCATCTCTTCATACTTTATTACTTTATTCCCCATTCCCTTCCTCTACTTACAAAGACAACTTAAAACTTATAAACCAAACCTATTTGCTTAACTTCACTACATAATAAATATAGTTGTCGATATATCTACACATACTACTACTAATAATAATAATAATGACTCTTATATGTTAGTAGCATGCTTATATACTATGTACATACTATAAAGTTTGCTGATGTTGAAAGGGAAATATCTGCTTTGGAAGTGACTGCTGCTGCAGAGTTCTCTTTAAAATGACATTACCACTACTCTGCAATATTTAAAATTCAATATTGAAATGTCAAGGCTCCGACAGCAGACAACACAGAGCAAAAGGCTATCAATTCCGGATACATTAGTAAATGCTAACGAAAGGTATAGACAGACAGACGCAACGAATCGATATACATCACAGGAACAACACAACAACCGCCACAAAGAATCCAAACGCTAATGAATTCAATTTGATAGGGAATTGTTCGGATTTCCCTACTGTGCACTATGTGTACTCTATACAAAGAATGCCTTTCTTGTTGACTTTGCATAGTTTAACTTCATTCACATTATATCCTGACAATTTAATCACAAAAACATGGAAGAAATTGCAAGTTAGGTAAATAAATACTAACTCATACGGAGAAATGAAGCACTCATGATAGTCTCACGGGGAATAATATTAACAAGCACTACTATTGCATCATTGCTTCACTTTTACTATAGCCACATGAGATTTGGTGGATAGTAATTTCATGTACTTCCAAGAAACTTTACATAAACAAGGGTTCAAGGCTATCACTTTCAATAATATTTTATTTTGCTGAAGCATACAAACTACATAACATAATACTACAGCGTACACATTTGTTGCCGTTTTTTTTTCCTATGTAGCATAAGACATAATATTTTATTGCTTCCTTATCGTTGTACTGTAGTATAGTTAAAAGTGAGTACTCTAAATACTCAATGCGTACAATATTCAGCGTTTTAACATTAAAACTCAGCTCATTTTTGAAGAGCAAAGAAATTGGCTTTATTGAAAGCCATATAAAAAGAAGCTATTGGTATTTACTAATAAATGGATGGGAATTGGAACAGTTTTATTTGTATATATACAGATTTAATATGACGTAATCATTTTTTGTTGGATAAGGTTTAATATGGAAAAGCGAGTCATGCTTTATGACTAGGTATACATAGGTATGTAAGTCTAATTATGGTACATTATTCTAGTATTCACAATACTATGTTACGAAAATAACTATGGCTATCCATATAGATGAAGATTGATTGAAAAGTTTATTATTCTTAGATACGCTTTGTCCATATTTGTATTGTATGTATGTCCTCCCTCGAACGATAGTATCTAATCTGTCAATGAATATTAATACCGCATTGGCTGGTAATAATAGCAACCGCCTTGTTCACCTGTCAAATGGTTTTAAACAGGATTTGTATCCATATGAGGAGATTTTGTAGCAAAAAATAAACGCTGACATAACAATTATGGTCATTTCAGATTGTTTAACCTACATTGAAGTTTTAGAGTACGTTGCCATTTTATTAAGTAAATATGCGCAGCAAAGAAGGATTTCTTGCTGCAAACCTGATAGTACTTAACTTACGTATATTAAGTTACAATATTACTCTCTTTTTGCATGGAAATTTACATTTTAAAGGAACTTTATAAAAGTCAACTTAGGTACTGTAAAAAGATTTCCTTGGATGTAGGTAATAGTAATAAAGCTTTGTAGATAAAAAATATGCCCAGGAAAAACATTTTGCAACTTGTTATACGAGTATACATACACCATGGACTTTTTGCCTAGCAGATGCACTTATTTACAATAAATTACAAGAGTAGTTTGAGTTTTATTTGCACAGTAAGTAGTTTGTTTATACAATAAGCAGTGTGTGCAGTGAGTGTAAGTAAGCAAGTTACCCATTGGGAGAGAAAGAGAAATAGGAGTCGGGAAAGTAACATTTAGTTTTGTTAGGATAGGAAGTAGATGTTGAGATTGAGTTACTCTTTTAGTGCTACCATACCACTATCAGGCTATCACTATACTATCATTGGAATGAAAGGTTGAGTTGTGTTCGGAGAAAGAGACTGATTTCCATTTGCTTTCTGTTTTGCTCATCTTATGGCATTTCTTGCAATCAAAATGTAATTTGACTGCACTCAGTTTAATAGCTTTAACCGGATACAGTTAGTTTAGTTCGCCTGAGTGAGTGAGCAAAGGAGTGAGTGAATCTTATTTGCTTTTCTTCCATTTTCACTCAACAACCGAGCCGACTGTCCAAATGCTTTCCCTTTCATTTCAAATAAGACGACACGACGACAGAATAACTAAACAAACTGATTTCGCTTAGCAGGCGACTCACACTCGGCAAATATTATTATAATAAACTACATAGTAAGTAATAATAAGTATATCTGTATATTACACTTAATAAGGTATAATACAAAGCCTGCCCTTTTCCTTTGCCTATATAAGAAGCACATGTACCTAATTGCATTTATTGTAAGTATCAAACTGTGACAGGAAAATAGAATAATTTATTTACTTATTTATGAATGCATTTATAAGTATGTATACAATATAAGCTTAAAGAAATATAATTTTTCCCAAAATCTAGTTAGCTAACTGACGTGAGCAAATATTTTTTGCAATGCGAAAAGGAAATAGTGTGAGATAATAATTCGTACCTGCGAACAGCATAATTGTTGCTAATGAGAATCGAAGCTGAGCTGGGAACGCGTCTAACGTAGAGGTTTCTCCCGTCAGTGGATCCGAGTCCGACGGACGTAATACTTTTGACAGTTAACTGAGCGTTTGGGTCTGAAAGGGCGAAAGCGTTCCAGGAAGGGATCCTGTACTCTTCCTCCTCATGATTGCTATCGAAAAGTCCAAGGGACTTGAGACTGGAGATTGTAAGTTGGTGATCCACAGCCACGATGGGTTTGTTTGCATTTATTGAGTTGGGACTGAGCAGAGTTTCACTTTCCTCCCCGTTGGGCCCGGTGCTACCCGGACTCGGTTTGTTACTGTGGGAAATTATGATGGGAATGTAGGTTTTATCGTCTTGACTAGAAGAGATCGGAAGTCGAAGGTCTCTCGTTGTACTTGTAGAAGAGCCCTTCGTCACACTCGTCTCATCACTCATTCTCCCTTTAGTAGCTCAGTTCAGTTGGTTTTCCCTGAACCAGGTCAACTCAACAAAATATTTTACCAACTAAAGGTGAAATGAGAACACCAAATAAATATTCCTCACATCCAATACAATTTTATTATACAGAAGCTTTAAACTACTCCTGTTCTATTAATGTGATCTTTATTTGATTGATCCACTTATTTATGTCCACAATTCTATCGTACTTCCTTTGAATCACACACACGTACTTACTACATATCTGTAACTTGTAACGTACATACGTACACACCGGCCAACTACTATGTAAATCAACGCAACACTTTTCAGCTCTTTTCTCTGATTCCACTTCTGACTTCGCACTTGGCACAACACAACTCCTATCAATTTTGATTCCTAATTCACACTGGCGTGGCTTCCCTCCTAATAATTAAGAAAAACACTTTTGCATCACATACCATACAGGAAAGTGTTAACTAGTTAAAGTTAAGAATATTATTAGTTGCCTAGTTGAGTTAGTAGAGATCCTTTATACTTAATTATAAATAGTTATTCGAATGGAGTGAGTGCACTCGCTCACTCGTTCACTCTCTCACACAGCCAGTTCAGTACATTTACATTTACATTCAATTTAGTCAAGTCAATTAAATCCACTCTTAATCCCACAGAAGAATGGTGTTTAGTGGTTTGGTTTGGTTTTGGTTTGTAATAAAATGTATCTGCTATAATGAAGTTCTAGTTAGAATTACGCGCTATGAAAACAATACTTAAGTCAAGGCTGCAATGAACTCCAATCCCAAATCCCAATCCCATACACAATATTATGTATTATCTACAATTCCTGTCCTCCTGTAGTAACGTAAGTACATCTAAATGCTAGGAGCTCTTCACTCTCAACCTCAACTTCAAATGAACTGAACAACACGACACTTGGCAGGCAGACTCCACCATAGTCATATCATCATACAATTACATACATTTGCATTACATACTTACTATAAACTTTTTTACTTACATACAAATACTTTACACTTACACATACTTAGGATAACTAAATAGAATAGAGATAGAGAGTGTAGATATTTATTCTCTCTATCTATCTATATACAGATAATATCTATGTGATGCTGTATGTAGGTAGCTTATACAAATCTACACAACAACCGTATCCTTGCGTTGTTACGTAATGTTCGTGAGTAAAAATCAAACCACTTTAATATTATGCACACACAGACATCATGCTAACTTTTCTAACTACAAATACAATGTACTGTGTGGAATGATGCGACTGTGGCTTGACTGTACAGTACACTGTAGTGTAGGTATGTATTTATTTAACATCACGAGCACAAGTTACGGAGGGACTCTAACTCTACACCGTATATGTTAAAGCAGACATTTCATTAGCTGTAGACTGTAAAGCAACCTATTATTTACTCATTAAATTACATAATATGCTCACTCAATTCAAATAGATAATAAAATAGAGATAAATACCAAAAAACATGGTACAATAAATAGCTGCAGAAATTAACAAAGAACATCCGCCTTGTCTTCTTCCTTTCATTCACAATCTATTATAATATAAACATTCTATCTCAGATACATTATAACATAATAACATACATAAACATATCAACGAGTTAATGAGCTTTTAGCCTTTAGCATATAAACAGTATTCAGTATACAGTCATCAGCATGTAATATTGCAAATTGCAAATTATGTCAAGTAAAGTCGAGTCAACTGAACTTAATACATAAATAGTATCTGTACATACATTGCATTATATTGCATTGCATTAGTTTTTTAATACTACCATGAAATCTTTTCTATGTATGTAAGTATATACACAATAGAGAATACATAGTCGGCATATATTCACATTTCGCGTTTAATTAGCAATAAGCCTTCACTTAAAATAGAGTAATGCATCCGTTAGCATATTATGCGTTCAGAAAATGTTAAAGACAAATCTTGGCTTTACAGATAGCTCTAGGCATCCAACCAAATCAACTGAATTCTAAAGCGTACATTTGCATAGAGCCATAGCGTAGTTATCATTAGTTAGGTATCTATTTTTAGTAAATAGTTTTTATACAGATAGCTAATCCAATGCAATGCACTCACTCGGTGTCGGTGTGACTTTAGAAGATCGTTAGCAAAAAGAACGGGCTAATAATACTTTAGACTACGTTCTCTTACATTTTATTCCTCATTCCTTTTCTTTTTAGTATTTAACAAAGAACACTTAAATCTTCTGGTTTATTTTCCCAGAGTGAGCGTAAGTGCGATTAGGTGTCATTCGCGGATGTTTTGGGATGAAAGTAGGGCTAAAGTCGTCGTAAATGCATTATTTAAGTTGTTTACTAGCAGGAGCAATGATAAAATTCAATGCAAGTAGTAAATGTAAAATATAAAAAAATTCTCGCAGGTAGTTTTCCTCTCTGAAAGGAAGTTCGCGTATTAAATGCTAAAGCATTAGTAAATAGCTAGGTGGATTGGATGGATGCGGATTGTAGATTGATCCTTTTACCATTTACGCTCTCCTATTCTTGGTAATCATGTGTCAAACCTTATTTTATTGGCATTGTAAAATAAAGGACTACGTCGGCGATATATATATGTATCTATGTTTCTGCACTATATTTTTGTATACATTCAGTATATTATAGTCTGTAGTGGGCAATATTAGGTATTTATTTTTGTATTAGTGTAGAAAGGGTTCAAGATTTCTCTGTGTTTCCTTTGATTTCCTTTTCCTCAGCTTTGTTTCACAGTGTTCATGCTTTCTCTTTGATTTAGACTGACTTCCCTTGACTTGTAGTTTTGTTCGTTTGGTTTGGTGAGAAGCTTACTTATGTACTTTCTTTATTTCAGTTGTTTGTTAGCTTAAGTTACGTTAGTATACTATTAGGTTATAGATTTATAGTTTATTCTATAGTCACTGGACAAAAGATGGCTTTTCCTTTGGGGTTGTTCTTGTTCCTTCTTCTTGTTCTTATAATATAATATTATATGGAGTAGTATTTAGTAGCTCCAAGAAGAACAACTTGACTTACTTGGCCTTGTACTTTCTTTTCCCATGTAGCGTAGTATTTTACGAGTTCGTTTGCTAACCATAAGTAACTGAGTAATAAAAATACACTCGATCCACAGTCACTAATAAACTAAAACACTCACTTAAGACGGAAACCCTAAAATCCAGAAGGAGAAAAGGACCAACAAGAGAGACAGAATTACAACTCAATTCACATCTAAGCTGAACTGAACAACTCAACCCGACCAGATTCAAACTGAAATGAAGACAGCAAATAATACTTATGAAAATGAAAGTAAAGACGGCAAACTCCACAGAAACATAAAGAACCAAATAAAACGGACAAAAGAAGGTCACTTCCAAGAAGAAATGAAATAAACTAGAGCAATTTCACTCAGAGTGTCAAATGTAAGTTGTGAATACTGATACAGTACACAGATAAGCACTTATTAATAGTCCCTTTACTATTTATAGGACTAAATAGTAATCTTATTCCTCAATTTCAGTGGTTGGTGGTAGATTTAGATTTTGTAGCCCTTATTTCCCATATCAAGGTACTAGCACTACTATTTCTAGTATTCACATACACACTTCACACTTATGCGCCACTTATCCAAGCCAGGTACACAAGATGATTAATATTTCTTATATCTCCCTGGCTAAATACAAATATGTACCTTTTAGCTATAAGTTTCGTCATCCTCTTTATCTTTCTTTATAATGTTTGCATGCAAATGCAATAATGGTCACGTAAATTGTTACACTTTCACAATTATTAAGACGTAACGTAAGACTGTATGTATTATTGTCAAGGCAAGCTGCAAGTGTATCCGTACTTTAATTAAATTAGTATGTAAGTGTATATTTAAAAAAAAACGATTACTGAACACAATTGAATAGAAATATAAATGGTAGGAGAGAAGGAGCTAGAACTGAAATAAATTGGGAGAAGGGACAGAGAAAGAAAGAGAGAATAGCTTGCTTAGTATTTAACAACGCTTTTAGCTGTCTTTGCTTGGCTTAGTTTCATTTGGTTGCTGTATTGGTCTGACTTGTGTAATAATGTAATAGTATTAGTATGCAATGTAGGGCGAGACAATAATACTATGTAGAGGAATACTACTGGAAATAAAAGACACTCAATTCACTCACTCACTCAATTCAGCTAAGAAAAGGACAATCAATTCAATGAGTCAATAATATTAGAGATACATTCTGTCAAGTTAAGCAATACGCATGCAACCTCAATAACCACATTCATGAACTTGGCGAATACTTACTTACCTACTTAACTTACGTACCTTACTGTTATAACACATATTATAGGTAGAATGTCTTCTAGCTAGTGTAGCTATAGCTATGTATAATATTTTATCAATTGCTTTTATTGTAGTGCATGCCATGCCATCCCATTATATCATGTTATATTATATTAGTAAATATAGCTATACAATACATGATAAAATATAAACTTAATGTAATATTATGTCCATGTCCAGTCCAGTTCAGTCCAATCCACGTCAAACGTAACAACGCAACGCAAAGTCAGTATTAAGCTGCTAGCTAACTAACTAACAAAGATATATCAACCAAAAGCAATACATAACGTAAGGAAATACTTGCAATGACATTCTGCACTATTTTGTGTGGGGCTTAAGCATCGTATGTATAGTTCTGTACTTTTATTTAGCGATAAGTAATATACATAATGTGTGTTATTAGGTATGTATGGATGGACAGCTGTATTGTAATTGTTTCCACTACTATAACTATAAGGACCCTTCCTTTCTTATTAGCTACTCATCTACTTACTACTCTATTTAGCTATGGATAGGTTTATTCTTCATTTATAGACAATTTCATTGGAATTGCTAACTGTATCAATATAATAAGAATAGGTGTACAGTACAGTGTACAGACAGTATAGCTTTCCCTACCTGGAATGGAATACTACTAGAACAATGGAATGAGTTGACTTGACGTGGATCGACTTTACCTTGACTTGGCTTGACTTAATATGCTACGTTTCTTTACTATAATTCTATAAAGGTGAAAACAGAAATGCATATGTGCTAAACAGTGTTTTAAGCTTATAAAAAGTATTATAAGGGAAAAGGGAATATATTGTGTTGGGAATTATTTGTAAATTGTAACTAGTATATTGTGATTATGTAAAAGTGTAATTGTGTATGTTGGATTTGGAGTCGATGAGCTGTAGTGGAACTGAATTGCTTTAACTGCATTAAAAGAGTTCGCGATAACAATTCTTTTCTCTTGGCCAAATAACTAAAGCAACTTTACTACGAATAGACACTCAGTTTACAGTAGATTTACATGGTTAAGTTGGCTATCAGATTCCATCCGTGTAGTATTTTCTGATACGATATCAAATATCAATGCATTCATTGAATGCATTACGATATTCTACACGAGTCGCAGAATTATTATTACCTTTCTTCATTCAGTAGCTAACAATTTACAAGACTCAATTTGGTAGTACTATCTTCAGTAATGTACTAAAGTAAAGTAAAGTATTTTTATATATATATTATACGTTTCTTACACTAAACTACATACGCATTAGTACCTGCATACAAATGGAAAAATATATTATAGTACGGGAAAATATTTATTGATTCACAAGACACCTCCATAGAACCCTCTGAACGAAATGCTGTTAGCAATTTCCCAAAATATTTAAGAAATTCTATCTACAATTTATCAATATACCTATGAATTACAAATCGTTATTACTCCATTAGGCACTAATGATAAAATTTTTAAAGCAAAAGTATTCTAATCCAGCACAGTATTTGCAAATTATATCAGCTACACCCAAGTTGGGCTTTAATTAATGGTTAAAATTAAAATTGGCCAAATTACATTTCATATAATTTATGTAGTTCTTCAAGTAATTAATGATATGACGATGCTAATGGAATTTGGAATGGAAACTCCACAAATATTTTGCGAAAATGTTTGTAGTGTTTATAGTTTTAAGGTTCGACTGAGAGTTATTGAGAATTGCTGATTGGTATTGATAGTATTCTGTTGTAGGTTATAGTAGGCAGGTAGGTACCGTAGGAAAGCCACGTATTTAGGTATTTGTATTTCGCAAGAATTTTATATTAGCCATAAATAATGATACACATATCGTTGCTTAGGTAAGTTAAGTTCCTATTTGGTTAGTCTTTTTGCATGTAAAGCACGTAGCTTGTTAACTGTCCTGTCGGCTTGGCAGACTCTGGAAAGCAGATAGCTACACTTACTCTTGGTAAGTAGCTACTTATTGTGTACCATACCTAGTATTATGTATTATCTGTATACGAAGAGTACATAGGTTATAGTGCATTTAATATTATGTAAGTTGAGTAAAGTACATTCACATACATACAATACAGTATCTAGATGGATTGTAGGATTATTGTAACTGTAACTTTTCTAGGTAAGTCTACTATAGTACAAGTAGTAGGTATTTGTGATGGTGAGTAAGGAGAAGACATTAGGAATGCACATGCTAATGCATTTATTATTATGTAAGTGGTTGATTTGGATGGAAGGATTGTGATTGCCAATTCATGCCAAACGAAGCCAAAGCCAGGCCAGGGACTCGCTGGAAGTCAGTTCTGTTTCTGTCTGATGTGTGTATTGTGTCTCTATATGCGAGTATGTGATATTTTTATAATTTGTAAATAGTTTCTTTGTCAACGAACTGAGCAAGTTGCTTATTGTATATTGTAGGAGAATACGTAGAATGTATATACAGTGTAAGTGTAGTATATGATGCCGTGTTAGGGAGGATTTTCGGAAAAGTACGTGGATTAGTGACATGTCATGTATAGAATCCACAATCATACTCCTCCACTCCTCCTCCCTCCTCCTCTGCTATCATTCTATGTATAATATTATTATCTAGTTAACCTCCTAACTCCTAATACAACAACAGCCAAACCATGCATGCATAACTACAATACAAACAAACATTCTCTTTTGTCTTACTTACTGGATTGGATTGGCTTGGCTTACGTTGTTACGTTAGCAAAGCAAACTTTTTATTGCTTTCTTTATGGCAAGGAAATTGTTTTCCATTTGTTTTCCTCTCGGTGCAACATTGTAAACTCATTCTCATTCTATGTTGCTAACTTCTCCATTCTATTGCATTATTGTATCACATAACAATCCATAGTATACATATACAGCATGACACACGCACCCAACACAATAACACTACTCCCTTAACTCTACCATCTCTACATAAAAGTTTATCTAACTTAATTATAGCAAGAAAAAACTTTACAAAAACCACAATAGTGTCTGTACAGTTCTTTTCATCTTATGCATAGACAAGATATTGACTTTTCCATGTTTTATATGCATGTATGCAAGTTAAATAGATACATAATATGTATTTTATGTAGTATCAGTTGTATGTTTCCATATTTGTTTGTAGCACACATACAAATTAATATATTTCTTAGTCCTTTTTACTATATAAAGGAAATTCATTGGTATTTCGTTAATTTACTTTCAGAACGTTGCGAAAACCTTGATGTATTTCCTAAGGATTTTCTTTAAAACACTATTCGCTATATATAGGAATTGTGTTAAATAATAGCAGCGTAAAACTACATGGCATGTAGGTATAGATGCAAATACCAATTAGGCTTAAGCCATTCCTAAATACAGTTGTTTAGAAGTTTGCCATTTTTTATTTAGAAAATACGGGTCCTAATCCCTTCGCTTTTAGCCAACAATTGTCGTTTTCACATAATAACATACATTGTCGCTTGTATCTGCACATGCAATAAGGAACGTTTCTTGCGGATGGCAAATGTGATCGCCGGGATTAAAGTTTCCCTAAGAAAGAATAAATAAAGCCAGCCTAAATTGTATAACTTCCGTACAGTGTAGCATGTTAAGTAACTCTGAGATCGTTAATTTAGTTTTATCGCACTGAGCTCATGTTCTTTTTTGCTGGTGGCTGTAAAAATACTCGTAGGATGTAAGCACATGAAATAAAGTTGAACTTGAACGTTCAAGGAAAGGACTTTAGGACACTTATTGCAAGACTCCTTGCAAATACACACAACTTGCCATGTAATTTATGTAGTTGCTTTAATATTGTAGCCACCCCTTTATTTCTACTATTTGTTCATTAGTTTACAATGTGCAAGTGATCTAATGTGTAATATTTTAGTCTGCATCTGCAGCAGATATGTGTTTAACCATCTGTTAACATAAAAAGAATGTAGGGCAAAGAAAAAAATTAATTATCCACTCTGCAGCAATAATGTTGAATTAAATTCAACATTGCACGTTTTTAAATGTCATTACAAACTAAATGACCACAACAGTGAAATAAAAAATTAAAACCAAAAAAAACAGCTACCGCAAGCTATATGATCATATTTTCGAATCAAAGGATTTTTATTTTTAGCAATTAGTTTGTTACCAAACAGGAAAAGATCACTACATCCTTTTGTGTATCAATTAGCAGTATGTATTATGTATGTACAAATGCATAGAAACAAAAATTTGGTTTTATTGTATTGCCTCATGTATTTAACATTAAAAATAGTACCTATGTATTCATTATTATTTTTAACATTTTCAACCAATTAAGGGAATGATATACTATTGTTGTGTTGCTCCTAAGCCACAATTGTTCCTCAATGACGAAGGCCAGGCCATTATGTGCTGTTACCTTTGGTATGGTATTTATGAGGGTGGAATAAATCATCAAAATGGGGAATCGTAAAAGTAAAGAATAACTCAAACGATAAAACTAGGAAAATAGTATTAAAAATAACTGACCTTGGTAAACGTAGTTGAATGGAATAGTTTTGGGCATTTTTGGCATTGAATTCAACAGTTATATTACAAAGGAGGGAAATTGGGGTATTGAAACACCGAAGGTGATGGTAATCCTGTGGTGAGCACAATGCAAAACTAAATTGTAATGTAATCCATATTTGTTACATTACTAATGCATTTATCGCCAAATATTTATGGGTTTGGAACTTCCTTTTCTTTATTATCCGACATGTTCTACACATTACACATTTTAGCATGCAAAATAATATATATACCTAGATATAAATCAAAAGAATATATTATATATATAGTACAGCATTGAATTAAGGGCAACGAGTGCATTGACTGACAACGAGCTTTGTTAATCGCTCTGCTGATTACTTTATTGAGTCCATAAACGAACATTGCACTAGAATTAAATATACGATAGACAATAATATTAAAATCTGTTCCCAAATCGGCTTATGTTACTTATATGACTTACAATTGTGTCTGAGGGATTGCTATCCCTGAATGACTATTGTATTGTGTTCTAACTGATGTGGAGTGAGTGAGTGTAAAGTTGCATGCCATGAGAATATTCTGCAAATTGCTAGAATTCTGGTCTGACTCAATGTCTACAGATAATGACTGTGCTGGTCTCGCTCGGCCCTCTTCTCTATAATATACTACAGCTTTACAGCACAATCAATCGTCAACCAGATTCAAAACGTGCAATTTGCTGCAAAGCTTTAGTTTTCGCTTGGACTTGGTTTGGTTATCCGAAACAATCTGCTCAAATTGCAATAGGTATACTTATTTACCTTAGAGAGAGAACTGGAGCCGATAATTGCATTATCCCACTTAACATGCACATGCACAATGTGTTTTAGCATTAACTAACTGATAATGTATTTAAAGTGATGGTAATTCCAGTTATTTGCTCCTGGACTTTGCTTTGCCTTAAGATTAAGCACATTTATACTAAATACATAGTAGGAATTATGAAGTATGTGCAAAAAGTATACGTTAACGTTGAGCGTACCCATTAGAAATTGGAATACCTAATTTAGAATTGTAAAATGAGATTGAAATTATGCACCACTGCAGAAAATGCAATTGCTTACTAAGCTGCATAGGGTATTTTTTAGTACGAGTATATAATGATTTACATGCACAATAAAGTTATTCATAAACATTAAAAAGATGGGCAGCTGATATAATGTGTTTTAGAAATCTAGAAATTGGTTTGAACTGAATTAAACTGAGATAGAGATTGTTTTTATTGGTAAATTGCATATAGGAATTATAACACACTTGTTATTACATGACGGCTTGCGTTTTTAGCACTGGGATGGGTGCGAAGCGAAATCTGCTAAGGCATGAAGATATTGAATTACATACTTATGTGAAGATCTGGTTAATGTAATTCATGAATAAGATATTTGTTTACTGCATATTCTAATTTATTTTATGGTTGAGGACATGCAAGAGATATTAATAATTATCAGATCAAGTTTTTGAAGACAACATTTATTCCACAATGATTTTCACCATTTACACTGATGCGAAAATAGCCAAACTAAGTATATCATTATCATAGAATCGGAAAACCTTCGACTTTATTCAGAATGCGTTGAAATTATCAGTATAGTTATATGAATTATAAAAACATTAATAAACTCTTAATTCTCTCTAAACACAACTATTTTGATAATTAGTAACGCAATCTTATATTTCATTTTTTATACCATTGAAATTATTAAATTATGCAGTAGATATTCTATCACATTGATATGTAATACCTAACATATATAAATATTGTTAATTAGCACTAGCACCCTATAATATACAAATATACTAGCAATCCTTATCCTATATACGAAAATATATTTGCATGCTAAGTACGATTGCATGTTAACACTTTACTATAAATATTCTAATCTCCACTCCAGATTAGCCCAATGATATCCCTGTGTTATGCAATCCACTGAACACGCCACACACTAATAAACTGTATTTGCACTGCTGAAAGATGCTGCTTCCGTGTATCTGTGCTATTGAACTATTTCAATCATGAATTAACAATGTTTAAAAAATGTGTTAGGCAACGAAATAAGTTTATGAAATGCGTAGATGCTTTACTTATATAAATGCGTGAAGTGTGAACAGATTAAGAGCTTTTAGCATACCCAAGAAAGGTTTCACAATCAAGTTTAAAAGCTGTAAACCTATTTCCATATGATATTTCACATTTCACAGCATAATAAATTCTAGGAGGTATCGCTATGCACTTTATTCTACAGTACCTATGTCATCATTGATTATAATTTTTAACAACAAGTCAAGGTGATACAGTTTTCAATGTCGTTGACATAGGAAAATGTTAGTTTTGAAGGTTTGGTAACATGTTGAGTAATACATCGTCACTTTTAATCATCAAGTTGGTCTCCCTTTCAGAAAAGTTTTAGAAAGTCAAAGTCAAACACCATTAGGCATTTCATAAGTTTCCAACCTCAGCACCAGCAGGTTCAATCAAACACTTGCGTATGTATTTATGCATATCATACTTCAATTCACATAGGCAGACTCATAATACTGATATATGAGAATGTTACTTTTAAATGGAATTTCACTACACAATTATATGTGTATGTAAACTGGCAAAGGTATGCTGTGGAAGTAATTTATTAATTGAACTCCGATTCAGTCAGTTCAAAAAATTAAATTCTCTGAACGAAACTTAAAATAATTTAATCTTCCACTTTACACCTACACGTACGAAGTAAAGTATTAATAATGCGTAGCGCCCATGTTGGGGGAAAATGCAACTTCAAATTAAAGACAAAAATGTAATAAAATCTGCTGAAATACAGGAAATTTAATCTTAATTTCTTAAACGTTTTTGGAAAAGCAGAAAAACGTTTTATGTAGTTTCTTAACTGTCATGAAATTACTAAGATAGTGTATGCTACAATTTTAAGCTAAATGGCAATACTCTAGATTAAGAGCAATTTGCCTTGCTATAATAACCTGCGCGCATAAAAGATCATTCAATATAGTCAGTTAATTTTCTCGATGCAGATCATTCTGTTTAAACTGTAACGATATGTTATTATGTATGTAGTTATACTTAATTTTCTGTTAATTATCATTAGTAAATAGAATTGTGTTTGCTATCCACAGCTGAATTTTCTGATTAGATTTCAAAATGTACAAGACAGGGCAAACGAAGTAAACATTACAGATATTGGTGCTAAATAAGCTAAATAGCTAAGTTGAACGTGTACTTGTTAGTTTAAGTCACGTTCAACTTACATCTATTTATCGGATAAACACTTGTTTTCATTAGCAGCCAAAGGAAAATTCCATTGTTTTCATGCTAACCACTTCTAATACATATATGTTAATGCTACTGCTAGCACAATAAATAAGTTAGGCTAGGATATTGAAATGGAGAGCAAAACATGATGTTGC
>JAQFYC010000306.1:0-64685 GCA_034694165.1 Tomocerus mixtus
GACTAGCCTAGTATGGTCGGGGGCATAGTACGAGGAATCTGAAGTCAGGAAATGTTGTTAGAGTAAACGGACTGTAAAGTAACGTAACGTGGTGCCCTGAATGGTAGCGCGCGCATTAAATCGTGTCCTGTTAAGTTTCAATCAGTTATTTACGCGTTCTATCTACTATTTACCTCCTTAAAACCCGTATTAGTGTAATTGTCAGTCATCTAATGCTGCATGTTAGTAGTCATAGTCATAATTAGTCACAGTAACATTATTTCAATGTAATTAGAAAAGCATTTATCCTAACAACTTAACAATTTGACATTTTAGAAAGCTCATTGAACTATTTGGCACTTATCTGTAAATGACACTTATTTGCTCATTTTTACCAAACACCAAAACTTTATTCTTTTTCGGATTTCGGAGGGGGTTTCGGGAGATTTTGGAATACGTAAGTCATTTGAAACATACTTCATTTTCATGCCCTACCCCCGTTACTAGATACTTGAAAAAATTTAGAACTGAGAAATAAAAAAATAATTCATAGCAAGGCACATGTTTAATTACATGTTAAAGGTCAAGTCTTTTACACAATCTGCTGTAATTTTCTTGAATAGTCTCCACATATTCTCAATCAAGCTAAATTACGTTCACTTCCTGTAACAAAGATACAGACATCCTCATTATTACTAATTCATTTATTCATTATCAGCAGATATAATACAATAATATTATAAACCTACAATAATGTCAATATAGAATATATATATTTAGTGTACACTTCTTCATTGATGTGATAAGGAAGGATATAACTCGTTCCAAACTTCCAAACCGTTAGTACATTCGTGGATAGATTTGGTAACTTATTCATTCTAATTATATTTGATTTTATTCTATTCTTTGAGTTTGAGTAATTGTATATTTTAAATGTGAAAGTGTTAAACACAACCGCGCCGTTGTATTGTCACTCATGTATTGTCATTTTATTTATTTTGTTTGTAGAAATACGTTTAATATGGCTTCAAAGTGTCAAAAATCAAAACCATCGGACCTTGTGCCATCGTGGCGTCTGGGACTAAACACAATGCATCAGAGGTGGGCTGCTGTATTAACTAAAGAGATACCGGATATTTTACACGACGTTACATTTCTTGTTGGAGGGGATAGAGAACCCATCAGGTGCCACAAATTAGTACTCACCGTTGCCTCGCCCGTTTTTCAAGCTATATTCAGGGATGCAACCGAGATCGAAAATAATAATGCTTGTATTGAAGTACCAGATCTGGATTTTAATGGATTCAAAACCTTAATAATGGTAACAGTATAATGTAGACAACAGACACAGAATTATTATTGATTATGGCTTATATTTAATGGCACCAAAGTTTAAGCAAAAATACCTAATGAAAAATCATGCAGACCATACTTTTAGCAGTAAAACCATCGCAAAATTATGGTCAACATAGTTTTTCATTAGGTATTTTTGCTTACACTTATGGTAAATAACTTTTTATATGGTCGATTCCCATTTTTATGGTTTTTGGATACTGTTTTGGTAAATGAATAAAGTTATGGTAAAATAAGTCTAAAAAATTATGACAAAGTAAGTTTTTATATTATGGTGCCATTAAATATAAGCCAATTATTATTATTAAAATGAACACAAAAAAGTAAGGGAAAGGCATAAAAATTAAAGAGGAAACCTGTCTCAATTTCTAATATTTTAATTTGCAGTACGCCTACACTGGACGCGTTGATATTAAAATTAAAGATGCACTAGCTACAATGCACGCTGCAAATAAGTATGATATCCCTGAAATTGCTAAACACTGCTCTGATTTGTTTCGAAGCAAATTATCGGTAGAAAATGCTGTCACAATTTATCAATCCGCATTGGCCTTGAATGATGTCAGTCTACAGGAAAAAGCACACAAGTTTTTAATAGAGTAGGCAACATTTTCATTTGTACATATACTTTCATTATAAGGTAGGTTAGGTATATATAATAATGTATTGTTCTTCCTTCGATTCAGAATCCATACACACAAAATCTTTTTATATTGATAAAGTACATAATTGCAATTATACTTGCAATATTAGTTACTGTAATTCCTTCTTAATTTAAAAACAAATTATATTAATCTAATTAATTTATAGAATTAGACAGGCATACCTAAAATTGGTTAGGTCGCAGGTTAGGTTGGTTAGGTCATTATTATAATTGTACGTATTTCAATCATTATTTCCAGCAAATGTTATTGTATTTAGCAGAATGCATTAGGAATTTATTTGAATGGACGATTTTTAAAAAAATGTGGAGCATATAACAATATGCTTCTTGTCGATGTAACTGTAACCTATTTAATATTTAAAACCTTGTTTTATTTTTTTAATTAATAATTTAATACACTCACTACTCAGATTCTAGAAAATTATGGTCATTCTTATTTTCGAATAGATTTATATAAACACTATACAGCTTATTAAAATTAATGAAGTAATACTGATACTCAATATAGTGTTGACAAATTTACGTATTATTGCACAGGAACTTTAATGAAATCCTAGATGGCAAAGATTTTCTCGAACTTTCGAGTGATACCATGATCAAACTTATTACAATGGATGAAGTTACGGTAACCTCGGAAGCAAAATTGTTTCTGGATATCGTAAGGTAAAAACTTTAAACCTGATGTCTCCACATATTAACGGTTTGGGTTTGGTTATTGGTATGATCAATTAGTAGGTACGAGCAAAGTTTATAATGTACGTCAATTATAGATGGGCAAAAAATCAATGCGTTAAGCTAAAACAAGAACCAAGTAACCAGAATATTGTCAATATCCTGAAAGACATTGTAAAACACATCCGGTTTCCATTAATGAGTGCTATGCAATTTACAACACATGTCGAGCCCACAGGAATTCTGTCTGAAAAAGAGTGCTACAAATTGTTTAAATATTTCAGTTTGCCAGAGCAAGTGAGGTAGTATTATTTATCTATTGATACACTATTACTAATATCAAAAATAATGTAAATTTTATTGCAATTATCAAAATGGAATAGTTTACCTTGGTACAATAAGTTTGTCGTTATTTTTCATTCATATCGTATGTATACCATTTATATTAAATAGAAGTTCCGCCAGCCTGAAGTACAACATAAAGCAAAGAGCTAAGCAAATTCAATCATTGACGGAGACAGAGATTTTATTTTGGCCAAATAACACCAAAAATAATTATTCCTATACAATGGAGCGCGCCCAACCAGTACCGGTTAATTCAGCTTTTGTGACGTAATTCTTATCTTATTCCTACATTTTCTAGTATTATCATAATTTGCATTGGACTAATTGAGTTCTATGTAACCAGTCCAGTGTGTTTGTTCCCAGTCACTTATAATTACAGATATAACGCTTAAGTACACCACCAATTTTAATTTCATTACTTGTTAATTACATACATTCTATTATATTTCTTAAATAGTTTGAATAACAATAAAATATAATATATAAAAACTGAAGCTACTAATTTAATGTGTGTATAGTTTTCAGTTTACCAACTTCAAAGGAACAAACTCCGTATTCCTAAACGGCATTACTCTAACACGCGGTGCTCACTCAGCCAATGAAATTACCAATAATTTTCAAATACATATTACAATTATGGATGACTGTATCCCTGCTAATTGTATAGCACGTAGAGAAATTGGTTTTCCCAAATGTATGGATATGAAATCTGTCACAGCAGAAACCTTTGGAAAATTAGAAAGCCAAGCAAATTATTTGTGGAAAGTGGCATTTGGTCGAATTCAACTTTATTCAGACCATATCTATAAAATAACATTCAGATGTGACGTAGTAATAATAAACATTACTAACAATAATATTTTACAGGTCTTATTCATGTTGCAAAGTATATTTGACAATTCTTTTTTTTTGACATTCAGACTGACCTCTCCTTTGCTACTAAAAATGGATCGGACTATGCCTTGATGACGCCAAAGGCTTTCGCAATCCCTGATGGCTCAAAATCAGTAACGGTGGGTCATGTTGGTGGACATAAAGTTGTAACTGCAATGAACATCTCGTTGTGATATTTTTATTAATAGGTATGTCCACAAATAATACATTTGTTCTTATTGGACTTGTATAGTAGTGTGAGTTCAAATACAAGGAATAAAAATATTACAACCTCTTCTTTATCATAAATATTTGTCAAATAGCATATTTTTGAAAATTGGAATTCACCCTTTTGCTAAACGTAGCATACAATATAAGCACAGTACCACTGTTTGAGGACAGCATGTTGTTCTTGATGAACTCCTACTTAAGATTTGATAACCAGTTTCAAGTAAGAATAAGAATAGAAATAAAAAATTCGCAATTGTGATTCCAAATGTAATACTTCTGCATTTAATGCTATTTTTACATCGTCAAGGATGATCATGCTTAAATACTTTAACATACATACGCTGAGTTTTGTGTTATACTTATTACGAATATTATGTATTTCGATAACAACAACGTAGTGAAAAAATGGTGAAGTGGGTAACCTAAATTGATTAGAGAGTGTTCCTTCTTAATTTAACGTGAATTGATAGAATGCAGTAAGTAATCGTATAGTGTACAATGTACCATAATATATTGATATTGATATTGATTTATTGACACATGAATAACCTTACAAGTTTTCTTCCACCACTGCCTTGTTAGTAGAAATATTATAAAGAATATATATATCTAATTTCATCCACAAATTAATTAAATGATTCAATTATAGTTATATAATACGTTTGCATATAGTCAGTCACGCTGAATTTATCATAAATTATATGGATTAGATTTTGTGGCTTGTCGGTTTAGAATAATATGCTGTCTCACAGCTTTGTCAAATTGTAAATACGATTTACAGTTTTGTATATTATGGGGTAGCATATGAATCTCTGAAAAATATATAAACATTTATTCTTAATAGTGTTAAATGCTAATCTTTCTTAATAATTTGCTTATTCGTGTATTTTGCCAAATATTTAGGAAATTAATTCATAAAGTGTAAATTGTGTATCTCCTCAATTCGTACTAGTATATTGCTTCCAATAGAATTTCAAGTGTCACTGCAATAGGTGCAAAATAGTATAGCGGAATTCGGAGATGGTTAAACAATCTTAGGGTGGCGATTGGCGAACGATGTGAAGAATGACCGCTGCTGATAGATATGCTGGTACAATATTTATGCCAACATTCTATTAAACATTGCATTGCGTTGGTTCAAGGAGAACTCAATGTTCTACAACGTGTTACTGTTACTACCATGCATGATTTTCTATGTATCCACTGTACTCCCCGAGCTGCAACGAATGTGATTTTAAGAAAAAATTCGCATGCTTCGTCGTATTCTGTCCAGTCGTATAAAGAATTGCCACTCCGCAAAATAAATACATTACTCAAGTCAAGTACAGTACAAATATATATCGAGTGAATGTTGTGGCTATAATGACTTATTACACAGGCTTTAGCAAAGGTTGTAAAAATACAATAAAATTTAATTTGTTGGATTGTTTATAAAAATTATAAAAAGTTCCGAGGCTTACATTACAAGTATAGCTTCACTCAACATTTATATCATTGTTTTCAGGTCGTTGCACTTTATAATAAAAATAATAATAGGTATTTGTAATGTAATTAATACTTATGATACAGAACAAAATCATGTGTACACAAAATGCACATTAGGCAAATAAATGGCAGTTTACAAGGTCTTCAG
This sequence comes from Tomocerus mixtus, assembly GCA_034694165.1. Taxonomy (NCBI): domain Eukaryota; kingdom Metazoa; phylum Arthropoda; class Collembola; order Entomobryomorpha; family Tomoceridae; genus Tomocerus; species Tomocerus mixtus. Next base: position 5,751 of record JAQFYC010000306.1, read on the forward strand.
TAGTGCTACTGTTATTTATTCGCTTCTCTACACAACTCGTCATCATTTTATCTGCACATAAGTTAAGTTTGTCTTATAAGAAGTAGCGTCCTAGCGTCGCGTCGGTAGACCTCTTTGTGTTGGTGACAATGCAAGTGTTACCGGTAAAACTTCACACATTTATATCTTAAAAAATTATGCTATTTTTAAAGGTACTATTTATTTATTTAATTATAGTTTTATACTTTCAACTAAACTATAGGGATAGCCAACGTGTATCTATAAATTTTTTGTTGATTAAATTAGGCTAATTAATTTCGTATTTGATTGTTTCGCTAGAATATATTTTATATATAACTATATATTTAAGTTAAATTCCTAGAAAAATTAACATTTCTTATAAATTCAACTTTTATTTGACAAACGGCCCCGGTGCTGCGATAATGACCATTTTTACATGTATATCAGTATTAAGACAATGATCGAGACATGCTTAACGAATTTCTTCTCTCTTTCACTCTTTGTTACCTAGATAGTATGGGTATGGGCTACATTAAATTACATTCATTTCCTGTAACACAGACATCGTAAATAACCCATTATCTGCATATATGATATACTACATATTTTTTTATACACAGTAGGATGCTTGATGAGAGTGATGCCCGCCTGTTATAAACGCTTCAATACCTCAGTGGATGGATCTAGTTATTGGGTTGGACTCCAATCTATTCTTTGAACTACATAAATTATTTAACATTTCTAATCTACTAGTATTGCACATATTATATATATAACCTTGCTGCGTAACGGTAATCAAATCACTTCTGAGTTATTTCATTTTAATTATTTTAAAATAGCATAATATACATTTGTCTTAATATGGCTTCAAAAAATAAACGAAATAAACAAGTGGATCTTCATTCTTCATGGCGTACGGGATTAAACACAATGCCCCAGAGGTGGGCTGCTGTATTTGCCAATGCGATACCAGATATTTTGCACGATGTTACTTTTCTTATTGGATCGGGTAAGAAACCACTTGGTTGTCATAAGATGGTACTCACGGTGGCTTCGCCTGTGTTCCAAGTTATGTTTAGCAGTGCTTTCGACCCTGGAAACAATAATGCAATTATTGAAGTTCCAGATTTGGATTTTTATGGATTCAAAAATCTGATAACGGTAATACATTTCTGCAACTCAACATTAAATATAAATATATAATTATGTACTATTTACATAAGTGAAAGCTTATTTAAAGAATTTAAGAGATCTTTACAATTTCTGTAATTATTCTTAATACTTTTTTTTAATAGTATTTGTACACTGGAAATATTAACATTAAAGTGCAACATGCATTGACCACAATGTACGCTGCGAATAAGTACGATATTCCCGAAATTGTTTCACACTGTTCCAATTTGCTGCAAAGCAAATTATCAGTCGAGAATGTTATAACAATTTACCAATCTGCCGTGGCCTTAAAGGATGCCAGTCTAGAGGATAAATCACACGCGTTCTTGATAGAGTAAGTATCAATTTCAAGGCATATAATACTGTACAATAACTTTATCTTTTAAATAATTCATAATTGACATTAGTTCAGGGAAATACGGTTAAATATTTTTTTTCTATTTCAAAATAAAAATATGCGTGTTCCTTAATTTAATATTGAAGTTATTAATTCTGATACTAATCGCGGGTGCACTTCCCGACAACTTCTATCCCTTATGGGAAGGGTTAACATTGAAAAACAATTTGAAGAACACAAGTAGTCCAAAAATTAGTCAATCTTACTATTAGACCACAGTACTATCTCATTAAATATAAAGTCTTGCATTTATTACAAATATTTTGCAGGAACTTTGATGATGTCTTAAGTGTTGATGATTTTCTTGAACTTTCAAAACAAAACTTAGCCAAATTTGTTTCATTGGATGAAATTACCGTAACTTCGGAAGTACAATTGTTTCTTGCTATTGTAAGGTGAGGAAATCTTAAAAATTAATAAAATGTATAAGTATTTTTTTGTATTATTCTTTTACTAAACATACGTTTATTTATTTTGATTTAAAGATGGGCAAGGAATCAGTGCAAAAAGCAGCAAATGAAAGCAAATAATCGGAATAGTGCCAATGTACTGAAAGACATAGTGCACTACATCCGTTTTCCAGTAATGAGTGCTAAAGAATTTACAACACATGTAGAACCCACGGAAATACTATCTGAGAAAGAGTGCTACAAATTGTTTAAATATTTCAGTTTGTCTGAAAATGATAGGTACTTACATATTTTTACATGACTTAGATATTTTTAATTTTAGAGCATCAACTAGATATTTATTACCATGATTGATTTAGATAATTTTCAAAATAATTGCAATAGATGTCCATTTATTGGCAGTCAATGCCGATTCGAACCAATATTAATACTATGCAAATGCAAATGATATTCATTTATTCATTATTAAATTACAAAATATCCTTAGCTTGATGAATAAACAGCTGGTCCACCCTTAAGAAAGGAGTAACCGATTAGACACCAACTGTATTTTCTGTTCCTCCGAGTAATAATATTTACATTCATTAATGGAGCATCATTTTTGAATATGATCCGTAACAACTTAGAAACTATATATTTTTTTTGCTGTAATATCTACATGAGAAATGAGCACAATTAGTTAGTTTGGCTTCGCACAAAAGCTCATACTGTGTTACAGCATGCAATAAATTATCCTTACATTTGTGTCAATAATACATTTTCTATTATATAGAAATTCAGTCAGCGTCAGCATGCAGTACAGTACAGTACCAAGGAGCAATCAACTTAAAGTGTTGAGAGAAATTGTATTTTGGACAGATATGGACCGTGTTGGTCATAACCTCCCCTCAATACAGCAAATTCAGTTAACTTCCGCTAATGAAAGGTAACATTTTTCTTATTCATACTGTACCTAGTATTTTATTATTGAAGTGAGCAAATTAATACTGTAAAATCATTTTATAGTAGCAGGCAAGCTTGAATCATTAAAGTAAAGCTGTGTATAGAATTATTAGTAAAACATTTATATATCTGTCTACCCCTATAATGTGTCTATTTGTACTCCGTTCGATTCGTAGCTTGAGCTTGAGTGCCTACTTATCACATAGATAGCAGTATTAAGTTGTTAATTTAAATAAAGTTATTTTTAAAATGGAAAAAAATTAGCTGCAACTGTATCTATATTTGTAGTTTCCAGTTGACGAACTTGAGGGGAACAAAATCGATCTTTTTAACAGGCATTTCGCTAATAAGAGGATCAGACGCACACTACTATAATCATCTTGGCAATAGTATTCAAGTCTTTGTTACGATTACGGATAACTGCAAACCTACTCCTATATATAGCCCTTTTCATGATGCAGCTTACAGGGCTGCAACTATGCAAGCTGCCGGATCACCTGGATGTATGGATAGTCAATCTGTGAAAACGGAAAGCCAAGGGAAATTAGAAAGCCAAGGAGATCATTTGTGGAACGTGGCAGTTGACCCAGTTGAGCTACATCCAAATCATATTTACAAAATCTCATTCAGAAATCCCACGGTACGGTAATAATAAAGTTTAAAGCACTTTGGTATTTAAACCTATTTCGGTGAGATTACTATTAACCAATTATAGTTCCTAATTGTCATCTGTTTAATGTTTTTGTATTAATTAAGACTCCTCTGGCTGTTGGCGTTGGCCTTGGCTATGCACAAGGGCACTTGGGATACATCACTATGGAAGAGTCCGTCACTATCACTGAGGGCTCTAAATCAGTAATGGTACGACATACTGGTGGATATCACATTGTAGCCGCAATGAAAATCACATTGTAAACTGACATTTATATCAATAGCCCATAGCCACAAATAAAAGATTTTTAAGTGATTCAGGTGATTCACTATAAATTGAGTGACGGCGAATTAAACTTGTTTTTGTCAAGCTCTGCCATTTGTTGTAATATAAAATAAAATATAAATATAAAATAAATAGCTGTAAGTTTGCAATTGCACTTCAGTCATCATCAGTGATATTGATTACTAAATATTGGTCAATATTTTTTTATATTTCATAAGCGCCGGGTCTCTAATAAACGCCGGTCTCTAATAAGCACCGGGTCGAAAAAGGTAAAATTTCGCTAAGCGCGGGGGCGGCGCGGGGCGGCTATTAAAGCATTTACGGTATGTATAATTCCTGGAAAAACAATGTTAAAAAATATTTAAGCTTTTCAATTGTGTTAATAAATATCTATGTGTAGATATGTTGATTCTTGATAAGACACTTCTACAATAAATGTTTGTAAACCATAAAAAAAGTACTCTGTGTTTATCAGGAAGTAACATTTAGATAAAATTTGCAAACGCAAATATTCCTTTTACGTTGGAAAGAAGATTGACAACGGACAACCATCATGAAATGGAATCCGTTTTAATTTTTTGAAAACACAATCCAGTACCTATACTGATTTCCAACATTCAGATGTGACGTAGTAATGATAAACATTGCTAATAATAATATTATAAATGATATATTCATGTTGAAAAATAGTCAATTATTTTTTGTTGACATTCAGACGGACCTCCCCTTTGCTACATGCTAGCAATGGATCGGAGTATGCCTTATTGATAACGCCTAAGGTTTTCGCAATCCCTGATGGCTCAAAATCAGTAACGGTGGGCCATGTTGGTGGACATAGACTTGTAACTGTAATGAACATATCATTGTGATGTTTTTATTAATAGGCATGTCCAAAAATAATACATTTGTATTATATTATTGGATTTATATAGTAGTGTGAGTTCAAATACAAGATATAAAAATATTACAACCTCTTCTTTATCATAAATATTTGTCAAATAGCATATTTTTTTAAATTTGTGTGAAGTGTAGAATGGTATCCACATTTGTTTGATTTTTAGTAGAAAGTAGGGCAGTTATATTATTTCCAAAAGGGTGCATTTACGACATTCGTGTATTTAGTAATGGATTATAGGATAGTATTATTGTTGAGACTTAAGTTATAACTTGTTTGTGTAACACACTTCGCAAAATAAATACGTTACTCAAGTAGAAATAAATATCCATTGAATATTGGGGCTATAATGACTGATTACACCGGCTTTAGCAAAGGTCGTAAGAAAGCAATAAAAAATATGTTGGCTTGTTTGTAAAAATTATAAAAAGTTCCGAGGATGCATTACAAGTATAACTTCACTCAACCTTTATATATTTGTTTTTAGTTCGTTGCACTTTATAATAAATGTATTTGTAATTATTATTTATAGTACAGAACAAAATCGTGTGTACAAACTAAATTGTTTTGTATTCGCTTCTCTGGATAACTCATAATTTTATCTACGCATACAGGTGGGTCTTATAAGTAGTGGCGTCGGTAGAACTGTTTGTGTGCGTGACAATGCAAGTGTTACCGGTAATATATTTAACATATTTATATCTTAAAAATTATGCTATTTTTGAAGGTACTGTTTATTTAACTATTGGTTTTATACTTTCAAACGATAGGGATAGCCAACGTAACTATAACTGGTTTGTTGATTAAAGTGGGCTAGTTAATTTCGTATTAATTTGATTGTTTCGATAGAATATTAAATGAACTGTATATTGTATTTAGGTTTTTCTAGAAAAATTGGCATACATTATAAATTCAACTTTTATTTCAAAAACGCCTCCGGCGCTACGACAAGACCATTTTTGCATGCTTCTTTGGTCGAAATCGAAGCATACTTAACTTAACATCTCTTTTCATCTTTGTTACCTAGATATTCTGGGCTACATCAAATTACCTTCAACACAGACATTCTAAATAACCTATTATCTGCAGATAATAATTTTTACTATATAAATAGGTACACAGTATGATGTTTGAGGAAATTGATGTCCGTTATAAACGCTCCACTACCTCAGTGAATATTTAGTTATTAGGTTGGACTCCAGCTCCACTCTACATATTATATAACATTTCTAATCTACTAGGATTGCACATATTATATATAACCTTGCCGCGTAACAGTAATAAAATTACTTTTGAGCTATTTCATTTTAATTATTTTAAAATATATACAGTTGTCTTTATTATGGCTTCAAGAAATAAACGAAATAAACAAGTGGATCATCTTTCTTCATGGCGTGTGGGATTAAACACAATGCCCGAGAGGTGGGCTGCTGTGTTTGCCAAAGAGATACCAGATATTTTGCACGATGTTACATTTCTTATTGGATCGGGTAAGAAACCACTTGGTTGTCATAAATTAGTACTTACTGTGGCTTCGCCTGTGTTCCAAGCTATGTTTAGCAGTGCTTTCGATACTGGAAACAAAAATGCCATTATTGAAGTTCCAGATTTGGATTTTAATGGATTCAAAAATCTGACAACGGTAATATTTACTATACTACTAAGCTATACTAAATATAAATACATAAAGGTTCTAATTGTATTTACATAATTGAAAACTCATTTAAAGAATTTTACAATTTCTGTAATTATAAATAATACTTTTTGAATAGTATTTGTACACTGGAAATATAGACATCAAAGTGCAAGATGCATTGACCACAATGTACGCTGCGAATAAGTACGATATTCCCGAAATTGTTTCACACTGTTCCAATTTGCTGCAAAGCAAATTATCTGTCGAGAATGTTATAACAATTTACCAATCCGCCGTGGCCTTAAAGGATGCCAGTCTAGAGCATAAAGCACGCACGTTCTTAGTGAAGTAAGTATCAATTTCAAGTCATATAGTATATACTGTACAAAAACTTTATCTTTCAAATAGTCCATAAATGACATTAGTTCAGGGAAATAGGGTTAAGTAAAATTCATTTTTTATCTCAAAATAAATATGTGCGTGTACCTAATTTAACACTGAAGTTATTAATCCCTATACTAATCGAGGGCACACTGCCCGACAACTTCTAACCCTTATGGAAATGGCTAATTTTGAAAAACAATTTAAAGAACACAAGTACTCCAAAAATTACTGTCAGTCTTACCATTCGACCACAGTACTTATCCCATTAAATATTAAGTCTTGCATTTTTTTGAATATTTTGCAGGAACTTTGATAAAGTCTTAAGTGTTGATGATTTTCTTGAGCTTTCAAAAGAAAACATAATCAAACTTGTTTCATTGGATGAAATTGCCGTAACTTCGGAAGTACAATTGTTTCTTGCTATTGTAAGGTGGGGAAATCTTAAAAATTAATAAAATGTATAAGTATTTTTTTTGCATTATTCCTTTACTAAACTCATAGGTAAGTTTATTTATTTGATGCAGATGGGCAAGGAATCAGTGCGAAAAACAGGAAACGAAAGTCAACAATCGGAATATTGCCAATGTACTGGAAGACATAGTACAATACATCCGTTTTCCAGTAATGAGTGCAAAAAAATTTACAACACATGTGGAACCCACGGAAATATTATCTGAGAAAGAATGCTACAAATTGTTTAAATATTTCAGTTTGTCTGAAAATGACAGGTACTTACATATTTTTACATGAATTAGATATTTTTAGAGCATCAACTAGATATCTACTACCAGGATTGATTTAGACATTTTCGAATTAATTGCAACAGATGTCTATTTCTTGGCAGGTGATTCGAACCAATACTATGCAAATGATATTCATTTATTCATTCGATATTTTTTCGAGTAATAATATTTACATTCATTAATAGAGCATCATTTTTGAATATGATCCGTAACAACTTAGAAACTATATCTTCTTTGCTGTAATACCTACATACATAAGAAACTAAATAGTCATTATCACAATAAAAAGTTAGTTTGGCTTCGTACAAGCTTCTCATGCTGTGTTACAATAAAATATGCAATAAATTATTCTTACATTTGTGCCAATAATACATTTTCTATTACATAGAAATTCTGTCAGCATGCAGTACAGCAAAACACCAAGGACCAATCAACGTCAAGTGTTACGAGAAATTGTATTTTGGACAAATATGGACCATGCTGAATATTACCTCCACTCAAAGCCGCAAATGCAGTTAACTTCAGCCAATGAAACGTAACATTATTCTTATTCGTACAGTACCTAGTATTTTATTATTAAAGGGAGCAAATTAGGACTGTAAAATATTTTTATAGTGGCAGGCAAACTTGAATCATTAGAGTAAAGTTGTGTATAGAATTAAAACATTTGATCTACCCCTATAATGTGTCGATTTGTACATCCCGTTCGATTTGTAGCTGTGCCTACTTATCACATAGATAGTAGTATTACGTCGTTAATTTAAATAAAGTTATTTTGAAAATGGAAAAATAATAGCTGCAACTGTATTTATAGTTTCCAGTTGACGAACTTCAGGGGAACGAAATCGATCTTTTTAAAAGGCATTTCGCTAATAAGAGCAGGATCAAACTCACAGTACTATAATCATATTGGCAATAGTATTCAAGTCTTTGTTACGATTACGGATAATTGCAAACCTACACATAGCCATTTTCATAATGCAGCTAACAGGGCTGCAGCTATGCAAACTGCCGGATTATCTGGATGTGTCGATAGTCAATCTGTGAAAACAGAAAGCCAAGGGACATTAGAAAGCCAAGGAGATAAGTTGTGGAACGTGGCAGTTGGCCCAGTTGAGCTACATCCAAATCATATCTACAAAATTGCATTCAGAAATCCCACGGTACGGTAATAATAATGTTTTGACAATGACAAAGCCCTTTGGTAAACCTAGGGATTACTATTAACCAAATATAATTCATAATTGCCATTTGCTTACTGTGTTTGTATTAATAAAGACTCCTCTGAATGTTGGCTACGCATCAAGCGGATACTCGGGATACATCACTATGGAAGAATCCCTCACAATCACCGAGGGATCTAAATCAGTAATGGTACGACATATTGGTGGATATCAAATTGTAGCCGCAATGAAAATCACATTGTAAACTGACATTTATATCAATAGCCACAAATAAAAAAATGTTTTAATTGATTCACTAGAAATTAATTGACGGCGAATAAAACTTATTATGGTCACGCTCTGCCATTTGTTGTAAATAATATAAATAGCTTTAATTTTGCAATTGCAATTCAGTCCTCATCAGTGATGAGTTTCTAAATATAATACTGCACAAAGACATGTGATTTATACACTCATTGCCAAATGTATTTTTGGGGCGATGGAGATAAGCACCATGATTGATGTTACATTACTGCAATGCATTGCTAAATGTATTTACAATCTGTGTCATATACATTTTAAACGGTAGTCGATACGCACAACATTTGATTTTTGGTTTTCCGCATGTTAACCATAATTAAGGAATTAATGCACATTTTTCCAGAAATTATTTGTCTATTTATTGTCCAAAATGATATAACTAACATAAAGATGCATAAAAACGCCACACATTTATCCCCTTGGAGTTTTGGCCCATTCGGTTTGACACATGTGAAGTCCTTACCTTATAAGTGGCAAAAACAGCAACACCTTGTCAAAGGAGGAAAGGAAGTAGCCATTTGAGATTTGAGCCGCCTTGATTAACATAAAATGGCAATCTATAAATTACAAGAACAAATTAAATCGAAAATTACATAAATATAATATGATGCCTTTAGAAATACAATTTTAAGGGCATGGGATGCCCATCGGAAGTACGAAAAATGATCTATAAACATTATTTCATTTAGTTGCTTGCTCACTTCACTCCAATAACTCTAAACTGTTCATAATAACCCATTAAATTATCGTCTTCAGCATGAGTATCCGGATTTAACCCATATTTTGTTCCCCAGCTTTTCAAAGTCTTCTCACTAAGCTTGCTCACCAATGCACGTTTTTCTTCGGATGGGAGGTTTTTAAAAGTTTTCGTTCCCCACATATTATAAAATGCTTCCGTGGAAGTATTGTCCACATATCCAATTGCGCCTTGTGAGTTGTCAAGATTGGGAAATATTTTCTTGCTTCTTCCTGTTCCTCAATGCTATCAAACTGGAGTATATCGCGAATTTGTGTTATATTGATGTAACATCGGCCACCAGGTTTCAGCAAGCGTGCAACATTCTTTGCAGCGGTAGCTTTATCCGATACCCAGTGAAGAACGCTAATATGTATTAAACAAAAATATTTAATCTCGTTTATTAAGATGAGCAGCAGATACTGTGTAATACAAAAAAATTATAATGGCATGTAATTTCCAAAGCAGTTACGCTACTCACCGATTACTCCAGACTAGATCAACTTTCCCTTCAAGATTTCTTAGCCTCTCATCAATTTTTTCCCAAGGTACTGCAATATCTTGTACAAAGTATTCAATGCTTTTGTCTTCATTTCTTTGGTTGCAGTAATCGACCATCTGTGCATCGATATCAGAAGCAAATATCTTCGTATGAGGAAAAGTACTCGAGAGCATTTCGGTGACATTCCCACTTCCACAACCGATATCTACGATCACCATATCGTCACTGAAATTATCAAAACGATTAAATACTTTTATTCGTTGCTATTCATTTCATCTTGCAAGTTCTTGTAGTACATACTAAAAAAATTAATGGAATTACCTGAAAACTCCATCCTTAAGTATTTGAGCAATAGTTTCTTTTGCATCTCGCCGCTGGCTTCCGTTATATTTATTGTAGTCTTCCGCATCCCAAATAACTTTCTGGCTTCCCATTCTGTTATATATAATGTGTATTGTGTATAAACATCCAAGTTTAATGATAAAAGTATGATTTTTTCAATGAGAAAAAATATCTTTCAACAAATAGATCACTAAAAGAAATATTTGTATTGGTAAATTGGCTTTTGATGCTACTAATATTATAGAATAGTTGATAGTATGGGTATAACTTCTCAAGAATGCGACAATGTAAAATTAATTATATAGTAATTGATTTACCTTGTTTATATATTGTTATGTGGATTGTGTGGAGTTAAACTAGGTGTCTATGCCATCAAGTCTCGCACGACTTTCACTGGCTTAGATAAATAATAATTCGCAATGTATGACTTGCTTTTACACAAGCTACATAATAATATAATAATATGCAGACTACATGTAATTGGTATAAGTATTCCATCCTCACTAAAAGTTACTTTAATCTTCGTATTTTGTTTTTTTACTGTCACTATAACTTATTACGCCAATCACAGGGGTATGGTAATGCTAATCATTATAGGTAAATAGTCAGTGTGTTCAGTCAATGGTCAAATGTCACAGCCAAGGACAAGATGATAATGATTACGATTGCCAAATGTTTTACGACAGATCACATCACATGTTGATTTTAGTTAACATATTGCACTTGTTGTTAAACACTTTATGTTTAACCAAATTAAAGCCTACTTATCATTATCGCTTAAGAGCAGTGATCATGTTGCCGTAAATTATTCACAAGCGAGATCATGTGACGATCTTTTTCAGAAGTTATTCAACCTGAGCGATGAATTGATGAATTATAATGTATATAACACCATCAGAACGCATTATTACAAATTACATATTTAAGCTGCTGATAGAGTGAATGTGATATAATACTTTCATTGATTTCTTTGCCTGTAGAGAATTATAAGCTGATATAAGATTCATACTACATAGAAATTATTGCCTTGCAAAACTACATTTACTACTATAATACACACCTTGTACACCTACCTGAATGTCCAATTTTATTTATTTAACATATTCCTTAAAACTAATTTTGCTCCAGCTTTGCAATTTATTGTGACTAATAAATATAGCAGTGGTTTTGCATGCTATTATACATATTATGTACTTGGAATTTGGGACTCAATCATCCCATCATCAATGACGATTTAGATGCAAATAAATAATAGTAATATAAAGATATGGGATTTATGCGCCTATTGACAATTTTATTTTTATTTTGATAATTCATATTGACACCATAACTAATGTTATATTCGCGCAATGCTGAATGCACTAAAAAATGTTGCATGGTCAGTGGTCGGTGTAGCGTTCGCTGCTCTTTAGTTTAGCATGAGTGATATGGGTACCTATCATACCACTAACAGATTAACAGTGACAATTTATTTTATTTTCACCAACTTTTTTGTGTAAGCACCGATCACATTACTGATTTATGATAAGGGTACTATTTAATTCGATAATGTAGATGAGGAAAATAGCAATGACAACTTTGAAATTGACAGTTGCCAAAAATTATCAAAAATGCTTAGTGTCACAAAGTTGCTCAATTCGTATCACACTAAACCAAATTTCTGGCTTACTTTGGGCGCAATTAGTCCAAAATTTGTTCGTAAATTACAATTATAATCCATTTTTGAACTAAATTGTTTAACAATCTATTTATACATATTGTCGTTTTCCAACTTATACTAATTTTATGTATTTGTATTATTGCTATTTTTAATATACGCCTTTATAATAATACTATGATATTGATATTGATCAGTTTCTAAGCATTCAAAATATATCTTAAGTAATACCAGTGGCGAAACTACCGGGGCGGCAGGGGAGGCAATGCCTCGGGGCCCCTGGGCCCGAAGGGCCCAGAGGGGCCCTGGCCTTGGATAAAAACTTTTGAAATCTTTCAGATATAATGAAAAATAATTATAGCATTATATGGAACAACAAATCAATAACTCAAAAACACATTTATTTCTACTGCATTATTGCTATAGGCATAGTTAAATGCATATTAGCTTCTTCCCTTACTGTTACAACTGACAAGTAATCCATTGTACTTGGCTGGCGCGGTCGGGCATGAAGTATAATTGCAACCATGCGGAAATCCTAAAGGACATTTTTGCCTAAACATTTTTTATTAAATTTTATTCTTCTTTTGTTTATTCAGCGGCAAAAAATTGGGCAAAAACAAACAAAATGTGTCAAAAAATGCTCCGCGCGATTTTCTTATGCATGTTACCAGTTTTTAATTCGCTTGAAAATGCAAAGTAGTTAGCGCTCCGCCCGGTAATAAAATGTTCAGTCCCCTACTGTAAGCCATTTGCCTACCTGAGACATTTCCGCCACTGGTTGTTGATAAAATGCACTTATTACATCAGCAAATTGGCAATAACATTACAAAATAAAATTGTTTTTTAACCCTTGAATTTAATGTTTTTAAACCGGATATTTTGGGCCCCTCTCGAAATTTTTCCTTGCGTCCGCAGCTATTGTAGCAAACACCAAACGTTCCTTTTCTAAGCTGACGCTTATTAAGATTTATTTAAGAAATTCTATGACACAAGATATATTGTTTAGTTTGGCTATTTTAAAAATCGAGAAGGAAAAGGCAGCTGAATTGGAAATCGACGTATATAAGCTTGCAAAGAAGAAAGCAAGACGCGTTTATATATAGGAACACAAAATAACGCAGTATATCAAATGAGTTTAAGTTACATTTAGTGCCTATTATCGCGCATAAAACAAACACTGTATTCATTACAGTATAAATTGCAAAATACACTTATTTCATCTCACTATTGCACCTTACGGGCCCCGAACTAAATCTTGCCTTGGGGCCCAAAATTTATAGTTACGCCACTGAGTAATACAATATCACACATCGTTAGAAACCTGTGATGGAAAGCCATTTAAATATTTTTACATCACTACTGTTATCAACTAAATCGAAATACTGTTTAAAACTATGTACAACTTTATTAATTTAGATATATTACTTGGTTCGTCAATTTCTTCAGCTTAGATAATTTTAAGAAACTATTTATTTTGTTGTTCGAAGGCACAATTACAGTAACGTGCTCGAAATTACGGTTTTTGGAGCAAAATAATTCTTAGAGAACTTATTAATAAATGTCACAGTTTAACTAAGCAGTTTTCGAAGAATCAGCAGTAACTCTGCCTCTCTGCGCTAGTAGAAATGGTGATACTAGCCTTTTAAATTTTCAACTGGCTGTAAAATATGCGTTTAGAATGGTACAGAGTTGAGTTACAACTTTTATGATTCCAAAAATCTGCTTAATCAAATGGGTAATTTTAGTTGTATTAAAAAGTTGACTAATAATTATTTTGGCCCAAATACTGCTATTTAGTGAACATCACCGTGGTAATTTATTACCTGCACTGTCTAATTAGCATGGCTAAAGATAGGATATTAATACTCTTTATTTGTATTTGAATTATATTACCTCATTTTTTACTTAATTACTTTACTCCAATAACTCTAAACTGTTCGTAATACATTGTTAGATTATCTTCTTCAGCGTGAGTATATGGATTTAGCCCATATTTTGTTCTAAAGTTTTTTAAATTTTTCTCCCTTAGCTTACTCAACAAATCATGCTTTTCTTCGGATGGGAGGTTTTTAAAGCTTTCCGTGCTCCATATATCATAAAATGCGTCCATGGAGGTAAACATCTTACCCTGTAGTTCCTCCGACTCAAAAGTCCAACTTTTCTCTATCAATTCAATGTTTACTTGAGATAGTCCACAATTTTCAAAGATCGATGTCCACATATCCAATTGCGCCTTGTGAGTTGTCAAGATTGGAAAGTATTTCCTTACTTCTTTCTGTTCTTCAACGCTATCAAACTGGATAATGTCACGAATTTGCGTTATATTGATGTAACTTCGGCCACCAGGCTTCAACAGGCGTGCAATGTTCTTTGCAGCGGTAGCTTTGTCCGATACCCAGTTAAGAACCCTAAATATGTATTGAAATTTGAACAGAAATTTAAAAAAAAATAACTTCGAAATTCATTAAGATGAGCAGCAGATGCTGTGTAACACGAAAAAATTATAATAACGTGTAATTTACAAAGTAAGGTTATTTACATGCTACTTACCGATTACTCCAGACTAGATCAACTTTCCCTTCAAGATTTCTTAGCCTCTCATCAATTTTTTCCCAAGGTAATGCAATATCTTGTACAAAATATTCAATGCTTTTGTCTTCATTTCTTTGGTTACAATAATCGACCATCTGTGCATCGATATCAGAAGCAAATATCTTCTTAGGAGTAAAAGCACTGGAGAGCATTTCGGTGACGTTTCCACTTCCACAACCGATATCTACGATCACCATATCGTCACTGAAATAATCAAAACGAGTAAAAAAATGTAGATGCCTTTTATTTCATAATACAAACTTAATTATTTCAAAAACGTTTGATGATATTACCTAAGAGCCCCATCCTTGAGTATTTGAGCAATGGTTTCCTTTGCATCTCGCCGTTGTCCTCCATTAGATTTATTGTAGTCATCCGCATCCCAAATAACTTTCTTGCTTCCCATTCTGTTGTATTGATTGACATATTATTATTTGGTACAAAAATTTGCAAAAAGTGGAACAAAAAATAAAGTAATATATGTACTGACATAATACTTGGCTATATTTTATTGACTCCTGAATCAGCACCTTTGAATCAATATACGCTACACAGTGCAGTGTAATATTATATTACACCAGAGGAATACTAGGTTTTATGCACCAAAAACACAGTATCACAAACGAATGTTAATGTGTATTCTGTAGATATGCTATGGAAAAGTTTGTAAGTTATAAATAACATTACAATCAACATCAACATACACTGTTATAATTCCCCACAATAGTAATATAAATATATGGTATATTGATATGATAATACTGTGTGGATATTAAATATGGTCATTTTATCGAATATATCACCTACTAATGTTAATGTAGTTCCAGTCCAGTTGCATGTTCATTTGTCGACTGAAATTGTTTCTTTATTTCTGTCATTCTAAATTCTAACTCCCGCATATGGGTCAAACAAGTATGCTGGTGGATTATAAGTTTTATAAGTTACAAGTGACAGTGAGCAAGAAAACAACGATTTTGAGGAAATTACTACTAGAAAAGTCTACAAAACAAAGCAAATGTGGATAGAAGTTTCTTTTTCTGAAGACAAGGTTCTTGAGGGTTTTGGTCCCTGGGTCGCTGGCGCCCGCCCACACGTAATGGGTCAGGAGCGCCCGCCCGCCCTGGGTCGCTGGCGCCCGCCCGCGGGTCGGGACCGCCCTCAACGCCCTGGGTCGGCAGCGCCCGTTGCGCCCGTGGGTCGCCGGCGCCCTCAACGCCCTGGGTCGGCAGCGCCCGTTGCGCCCGTGGGTCGCCGGCGCCCTCAACGCCCTGGGTCGGCAGCGCCCGTAATCGGGCTTTGACATTCTACACCGCGACATCGCGGACGCCCCCATTTGGAGGAGAATAGTCCCTTTTTGAAAATAAACAATGAGATTTGATTGTTTTTAATAAGGTTAGGTTAGATAAAATTCAAAAAACGACGAATTCCTTGAAAATACAAATTGGCGGAGTGGTGGTTTTCGCGGTGTATAATGTCATATCGTATTTGAGACCGCCTTTTGGTGCGACATTATACACCGCAAAAACCACCACTCCGCCGACTTGTATTTTCAAGGAATTAGTTGTTTTTTGAATTTTACCTAACCTAACCTAATTAAAAACAATCAAATCTCATTGTTTATTTTCAAAAAAGGGGCTATTCTCCAATTGGGGCGTCCGCGATATCTCGGTGTAGAATGTCAAATCCCGATTACGGGCGCTACGGGCGCTGCCGACCCTGGGCGTTGAGGGCGCCGGCGACCCAAAGCGACGAGGGCGGTCCCGACCCACGGGCGGGCGCCAGCGACCCAGGGCGCGGGCGCTGCCGACCTAAACCCTCTTCTTGAACAGTGGCCAAACAGAAGACAGTAAAATCTCTTATTTCAATTACAGGATATTTGTATTGCCGTGAAGGTGGAAAAAATTGTCCAGCCCAGATTAAATGTACCATAAAGACAATAATTATGACTTATGGATTTATAGATGATTAGCCAATCCCTCTTGTTGCCTTAAACTGAGGGACAAATGCGAATGTTAGGCAGCCGATCGGAAGAGTAAATAGTAGGTGGGTGAGTGTTGTCTTTCCACAATAGTGCATAATATATTATTTCCCACAATCAATAAGCATTTATGTAATAACACTTACCCTATCATATTATAGTAATATAAAGTCAATACATATTATGAAATAACTAAGTTGACAAATATTTAATATAGAAATTAAAAATAATATGCACTATTATGGAAAGATCCACACCTACTAGTATTGCCTCTTCCGATCGACTACCTAACATTCGCACTTGTCCCTCAGTTTAAGGCAAAGAGAGGGACAGGCTAAATCGTTTATTTGACTGATATTTTTCTAATTATGAATAATTATACTATATACCAGTGCTTAATTTTATTAAATTTTTGTGTGAAATCAGTAAATTTAATTATTCGAATGTGCTAAGTACAATAAAATAATACATATTTTGTTTGTCGTCTGCGTTGAATCAGTATTTTGTGCCACTTAATTAACAGCCATATTGATTGTGTATATAAGATTCATGAGTAAGTGATAAAAGTATGATTTTTTAAGTAGGGAAAAATATCTTTCAACAAAATTAATGACTAAAAAAATATTTTTATTGGTAAATTGGCTTTTGATGCTGTTAATAATGTAGAGTAAGTATGGGCTCACCTTCCCAAGAATGTGACAAATTGTAATGAATTGTATAATATTTCCCTGGTTTCAATATTGTTACGTGGAGTTTGTGGAATGAAACTATAGCTGTCAATACTATCAAGTTTTGCACGGTTTGCCCGAGTGTAAATAAATAATAATTCAAAATGTAAGACTTATTTTTACACCAGGCCACATCATAATATGTAGACTACATGTAATTGGCATACATTAGTAATCCAT
This sequence comes from Tomocerus mixtus, assembly GCA_034694165.1. Classification (NCBI taxonomy): domain Eukaryota; kingdom Metazoa; phylum Arthropoda; class Collembola; order Entomobryomorpha; family Tomoceridae; genus Tomocerus; species Tomocerus mixtus. The sequence goes on from JAQFYC010000306.1 coordinate 23,470, forward strand.
TCTCATTCTCACTAAAAAGCGTTTTAATCTTCGTATTTTTTACTGTCATAAACTTATTACGTCGACGTCAATCACAGAGATATGGTAACACTAAAAACATTATAGGGAAATAGTCAGTGTGTTCAGTAAATGGTCAATAATGGTCACACCAAGGTCATTATGATGATAGTAATGACTACAATTGCCAATGTTTACGACAGATCACGATCACATCACATGTTGATTTTAGTTAATATATTGCACTTGATGTTACACAAATTATGTTATGTTCAACCAGATTAAAGCACTTTATCGCTTATGAGCTTATGTTGCCAAAGATTGTTCACAATTGAAATCATGCGACATATTCCTCTTTTCCAGAAGTTAATTCACCGCAGCGACATAATGAATGATGAACTATATAACATCACAAGAACGCATAATTACATATATTTAATCTGCTGATAGAGTGAATGTGATAGAATATAACACATACAAATTGTACTCATAGATTTCTTTGCCTGTAGAGAATACTAGGAAGCCTTATATAAAATTCATACATAGAAATGATTACCTTGTAAAACTACATTTATTACCAATTTATACGTAAATGTCCAATTTTAACATCTCTTTCTTAAAACTAATTTTGATACAGCTTTGCCATTTATTGTGACTAGTACTTAAATGTAGCAGTAATTTTGCATGCATATGTATTTTTGATTTGGGACTCAATCAGCACCAATGATAAATTCGATGTAAATAAGTAATAATATAATAATGGGATTTATGCACCCATTGACAATTTTATTTTTGTTGTGAGTCATAGATGCACCATGAAATGTTGGCTTATATTTAATGGCACACTAAAAATAATTATTTTGCCCCAAATTGTAGTAATAATTAATCTAAAATATAATAATTCAGCCAACGTTTGAAATCGCCTCAATAAATTGTCACTTTCCCCAAACTTTTCATTAAAATGCACAAATACTACTTATGTCATCCTTCTTATAGTAATTTTTGAGCTTAAAGTTGGGGGAAAGTAACAATTTATTGAGACGATTTTAAACATGTGGCTGAATTATTATATTTTAAATAAATTACTACAATTTGGGGCAGAGTAACAAGTAAGTAAGTAAGTAATGCTTTATTGTGTTTCTCGAACGTACGTTCATATACACAAAGCAAAAATTGATTTCATATAGATGTTACAGGGCACCGTAAAAATAAATGTAGGGGTAAAGTAATTATTTTTGGGGTACCATTAAATATAAGTTATATTATCGCAATTTTGAATGCACTGAAAAGTGTTGCATGGACAGTGGTCTGTGTAGCGTTGGCTGCTCTTTAATTTTGCATAATATGATTATACTATTGCATAGCTGACAGATAACACTTACAAATTTTTATTTTCACTAACTCTTTTGTCTAAACAAAAATCATACATACGACTGATACATTACCGTGTTAATTTGTTACCAGTTATGCTAATAAGTATGGTTAAAGATAACACACTCATATAACGAACATACTCTTTACTTGCATTCGAATTATACTTCATTTTTTACTTGCTTACTTTACTCCAATAACTCTAAACTGTTCGTAATACATTGTTAGATTATCTTTTTCAGCGTGAGTATCTGGATTTAGCCCATATTTTGTTCTCGAGCTTTTTAAAGTTTTCTCCGTTAGCTTGCTCAAGAATGCACGCTTTTCTTCGGATGGGAGGTTTTTAAAGCTTTCCGTGCTCCATATATCATAAAATGCGTCCATGGAAGTAAACATCTTCCCCTTTAGTTCCTCCGACTCAAAAGTCCAACTTTTCTCAATCAATTCAATGTTTACTTGAGATAGTCCACAATTTTCAAAGACCGATGTCCACATATCCGATTGCACCTTGTGAGTTGTAAAGGTTGGGAAGTATTTCCTTACTTCTTTCTGTTCTTCAACGCTATCAAACTCCAGTGTATCGCGAAAAAGGGTTATATTGATGTAACTTCGGCCACCAGGCTTCAACAGGCGTGCAATGTTCTTTGCAGCCGTAGGTTTATCCGATACCCAGTGAAGAACCCTAGTATGTATTAAAAAATAAATTTGAAATTCATTATGATGAGCACAGCAGATGCTGTGTAATACGAAAAAATTGTAATAACATGTAATTTACAGAACATTTAAAAGCTACTTACCGATTGCTCCAGACTAGATCAACTTTCCCTTCAAGATTTCTTAGCCTCTCATCAATTTTTTCCCAAGGTAAGGCAATATCTTGTACAAAGTATTCAATGCTTTTGTCTTGATTTCTTAGGTTACAATAATCGACCATCTGTGCATCGATATCAGAAGCAAATATCTTCTTAGGATTAAAAGCACTGGAGAGCATTTCGGTGACGTTTCCACTTCCACAACCGATATCTACAATTACCATATCGTCACTGAAATAATCAAAACGAATAAAAAAAATTTAGATGCATTTTATTTCATAAGACAAACTTAATTATATCAAAAACGTTTAATGAGATTACCTAAGAGCCCCATCCTTGATTATTTGAGCAATGGTTTCCTTTGCATCTCGCCGTTGTCCCCCATTAGATTTATTGTAGTCATCCGCATCCCAAATAACTTTCTGGTTTCCCATTTTTGTTAATTAAAAATTTATTGTTAGCAAATTGGCATATGATTAAATTTAGTTTTCACCTGGAAATTAATATATTGTGCTATAGATTGAAACTGGTTTTGCTCGGGTCTACATAAATAATTATTCGTACATGTTGACTGTTAACCGCAAACGACCTGCTTTTATACCATCAATCGACTACGTCCAAATTGCACACTTGAATGTAATGTGATGTATAATTTTATCACGCCAATCACGAGGTATGGTTGGGCTAATCTGCTAGTCATTAAAGGTGAGTAGTTAGTTCATTAGGGCAGTAATGGTAAAAGTCAAGCCATAATGATAATAATTGCTATTACCAATTGTTTTACAATATATTCATCAAGTGCTGTTAGCCCACCCGAGTGTTCAAGGCTGGCTTATTATGTACCCATAATATAGTGACCTATGTACATGGTGATTTATTTTGTCCATGGTGAATTATTGTTTGGAGACTCATTGATGGCTTAATTTTCTGTTAATTTACCAAGGTGGTGAATTAATTCGTAAAATACTGTAATCGTAATGTCGTAATGTAATCGAAATCGTAACGTAACAATGTTAAGTATTGTTAATTCACAGTAATCGAAACAAGTGGTCAGTAATATCAATGTCAAGTAATATTAATTAATGTGTGTATAGTATGGATTAGCTCATATTATACTTGGAATGTGTATAATAATAATAATGATTAGGTAGTCCATGCACATTGAAATGTGTGTATGGTATGCATTAGTACAATAATAATAAATACAATAAATAATATTATTATACATTGTATTGTGTGTAGGTAATGGAACACAGCAAATGCTTAATAATATTCTACAAAATATTATCTAGGTATATGTATAAATTACATGTCGCCATTATCCATTTCGCTATTTTCCCCTATTTTAAAATGTCCTATTTAAAAATTATGCTATTTTTAAAGGTACTATTTATTTAATTATAGTTTTATACTTTCAAACTAAACTATAGGGATAGCCAACGTGTATTTATAAATTGTTTGTTGATTAAAGTGGGCTAATTAATTTCGTATTTGATTGTTTCGCTAGAATATATATATATGAACTAAGTTCTAATTGCTAAGTCTTATCTACACATTTTGGCATTACCTTTACCTTTAGACATACGTCAGCACTTGCGTCAGCATTTATTTAATACACTTTTCCATACTATTCGACATGGGACACTATTTGTCCATGGGGAATTGAGGTTTGAAGTACCGATTTCTTTACAAAAACATGCAATAATCCCCCAATGGGGAACTAATTGGCCGTGGGATACTATTTCGTAGTTTACGGTATATATTTAAGTTAAACTCATAGAAAAAGTAACATTTCTTATAAATTCAACTTTTATTTGACAAACGGCCCCGGTGCTACGATAATGACCATTTTTACATGCATCTCACTAAAGACAATCATCGAAGCATGCTTAACGAATTTCTTCTCTTTTTCACTCTTTGTTACCTAGATAGTATGGATGGGCTACATTAGGGATCATCCATAAATGACGTCTGCAATTTTAGGCCATTTTTGCGCCCCCTCCTCCCCCCATCGTCTGCTACCGTCTGTATTTGTGTACCCCCTCCCCCTAATGGCGTCTGCAATCGACCAAAATTATCAAAAGTAGCTAAAATTTCATTTGTTCACATTTTTGAAATTAGCATGAAGTTTTTGATTAATAACGTTAATTAAAATCATCTTCAAATGGATAGGACATCCAGTTTTCCTAATTTTCAATAATAGGTATTCCAGAATTAGGATTATCGTTTGCAAAAGCAGAATTAATACTTCTTCAATTGACTCGATGCGATGGTTGAAAACACTCGCTTGTGAATCTGTTTTTCATAAAGTAATCTAGATGATTTCGATGGGAAATATCCGTAACAAACAGCGCAAACTCTTTCTTTCATAACATTTTTGATATATGGACAATTTAGATCAAAGAGTAAAATGGGAAGCTCTGGAATAACTGGCGCCAGTTTATCAAGAGCCAAACGGCTCCAAAGATCCCCAAAATGCCCATCATAATTCTCAACGTTAATATCACAAGCTTTCAAACCTTCTGCAGTCTTCTTAAAGAGGATAGAAGGGTGGAAAAAATCCGCTGGTTAATATTTTTTTGAGGTTAGTTCTTAAAGGTACACAACATTCCGGATTGTCACATTCCAAGATTTTTAGGAAATAGTTTTACATGACAATTTTTCCATTCTTCCGTAACATTGGACATGTCTTGTTCAACAGTTGGCTCAACAAATTCAGCTTTAACTTCAAACATGTCAATTTCAGACTCACTCCATATTTGACTGAAGCAAAATGCATAAGTGAAAATTAAATGTGAACGGTGTCGCCATTGAGTAAATGCCCTACATAAAGTATATTGTGAAAGGTGGCACACAGTTGCAAAAAAAAATTTTAGACTAATTAATTGCATATTTGCAACATTTATCTCCAGAAGTCCGTCCTATTTTTCTTAACAGCCCCCCTCCCCCCCCCCTCCATCATACGACCGTCGATTTTCCCAGCAACATATATTATAATATGTACTAGACTACATGTAATTGGCATACATTAAAAAGCTCTTTAATCTTCGTATTTTCTTTTTTTACTGTCAGATACTAACATTTAGTGTGTTCAGTCAATTGTCAAATGTCACAGTCAAGGACAAGATGATAGTGATTACGATTTACGATTGCCAATGTTTTACGATATAAAACATATATGTTGATTTTAGTACATACATATTGCACTTAGGTAACTTGTTACACATTTTATGTTCTACCAAATTAAAACCTAACACCAACACCATTATAACTTAAGAGCAGTAATCATGTTACCACATTAATATATATTATTCACAAGCGAGATCATACGACAGATTTATTTTTTTCAGAAGTTAGCAAACCTGAGCGATATAATTTGATGAATTATATAATATAACACCACAACAACGCATTATCACAAATTGCATAATATTTAATCTGCTGATAGAGTGAATGTAACAATACTCATAGATTTCTTTGCCTGTAGAAGAGAATATGAAGCATTATATAAGAATTGAAGAATTACATTTATTACCAATATGCACCTTATATATCTAAATGAAAAATTTTATTTATTTGACATATTTTACTTAAAACTAATTTTGATCCAGTTTTGCTATTTATTGCAACTTATAAATATAGCAGTAGTTTTGCATGCTTGTAAATATTATGTACTGGGGATTTAGGACTCGGTCATCTCATCATCAATGACGAATTAGATGTAGATAAGTAATAGTCATATAAAGATATGGGATATATGCACCAATTGCCAATTTATTTTTATTTTGATAATTCATATTGGCACCATAACTAATGTTAATATTTGCTCAATTCTGAATGCACTAAAAATGTTGCATGGCCAGTGGTCGGCGTAGGGTTTGCTGCTCTTAAGTATGCCTAATATGGGCATCATATTACCAACAGATTAACAGTGGAAATCTTTTATTTTCATCAACATCTTAGTTTAATCGCCGATCATTATTGATTTAAGATTTATGATAATTGTAGCATTGTAATTCGACAATGTATTATTTAGTTGAGAAAAATATTATTAAAAACTTGGAAATTGACAATTGCCAAAAATGATCAAAAATGTTTAGTGCCACAAAGTTGCTCAATTCGTATCACATTAAACTCAATTTCCGGCTTACTTAGGGCGCAATTAGTCCAAAATGTGTACATAAAGTACAATTATAATCCATTTTTGAACTAAATTGTATAATAGTATACATCTTGTCCTTTTTCAACTTTTATTGCTTTTATGTACTTGTTTTATTGTCATTTTCAATATACGCTTTTATGATAATTACTATAGTATTGATCAGTTTCTAAGCATTCAAAATATATACTAAGTAATACATACAATATCACACATTGTTGGCAACACGTGACGGAAAGCCATTTAAATATTTTACATAAGTATTATTATCAAATTCATCTAAATATACTGTTTAAAACTATGCCCAACATTAATTAATTTAGATATATTATACTTGGTTGGTCATTTTCTTCATCAGATTAAATAATTATAAGCAACTATTTATTTTGTTATTCGAAGGCAACTATGAGTTTAATACTATTACGGTAACGTGCTCGAAGTTACGGTTTTTGGAACAAAATAATTATTAGACAATTTATAAATAAATGTCGCAGTTTAATTAAGCCTTACAACTCTGCGCTAGCAGAAATGGTGATACTACAGTTTTTTAAATTTTTAAATTCAACTGGCTGTAAAATATGCGTTTAGAATAGCACATAGTTGAGTTGAAAATTTTCCGATTCCACAAAAAACTCATCAAACTAATCAAATGGGTAATTTCAGTAGGTATTAAAAAGCTGACTAATAGTTACTTTGGCCTAAATACTTCTGTTTAGTGAACCTCACCTCACCTCACCATGTTAAATTTTGTTACACGTGATGCCTATTAGCACGATTATCGTTACACATACTCAAATAACCAACATAAACTTTACTTGCATCCGAATTCCACTACCTCATTACACAATTATTTACTTTGCTTGCTTACTTCGATCCAATAACTCTAAACTGTTCGTAATACATTGTTAGCTTATCTTCTTCAGCGTGAGTATCCGGATTTAGTCCATATTTTGTTCTCCAGAAATTCAAGGATTTCTCCTTTAGCTTCCTCAGCAATGCACCTTTTTCTTCGGATGGGAGGTTTTTAAAACTTTCCGTTCCCCAGATATGAAAAAATGCGTCCATGGAAGTAAACATCTTACTCTGTAGTTCCTCCGAATCAAAAGTCCAACTTTTCTCCAGCAATTCAATGCTTACTTGAGATAATCCGCAATTTTCAAAGACCGATGCCCACATCTCCGATTGCGCCTCGTTAGTTGTAAAGGTTGGGAAGTATTTCCTTACTTCTTTCTGTTCTGCAGCGCTATCAAACTCGAGTGTATCGCGAAAAAGCGTTATATTGATGTAACATCGGCCTCCAGGTTTCATCAAGCGTGCAATATTCTTTGCAGCGGTATGTTTATCCGATACCCAGTGAAGAACGCTAATATATAATTAAATTTAAAAGTATTTTAAAAATATTTAATTTCGAAATTCATTAAGATGCTGTGTAATACGAAAAACTTATAATGACATGTGATTTACGCTACTCACCGATTACTCCAGACTAGATCAATTTTCCCTTCAAGATTTCTTAGTCTCTCATCAATTTTTTCCCACGGTACGGAAATATCTTGTACAAAATATTCAATGCGTTTGTCTTCATTCCTTTGGTTGCAGTAATCAACCATCTGTGCATCGATATCAGAAGCAAATATCTTCTTTGGAGTAAAACTACTAGAGAGCATTTCGGTTACGTTTCCACTTCCGCAACCGATATCTACGATCACCATATCATCACTGAAATAATCAAAAACGAAAATTTTTCTAGATGCATCATATTTTAGTACAAACTTATTTACAGTAACATTACCTAAGAGCCCCATCCTTGAATATTTGAGCAATGGTTTCTTTTGCATCTCGCCGTTGTCCTCCATTAGATTTATTGTAGTCGTCTGCATCCCAAATAACTTTCTGGTTTCCCATTCTGTTATATGAAAAATATTTAGCATTGAAATTATGTAAAATATTATTCAAAGACGGTGACCACAATTAAAAAATTTATTTCATGGCAAATTGGCTTAATGTTGTTAATGGAGTTTTCATTTCACCATAATTTGGCAAAATGTATTGTTTAATTTATTTTTCACCTGAAAATTTATATATTTTGCTTCGGAGTGAAGCTGGTTGCGCACGGGTCTACATAAATAATGATTCGTACAATGTAGACCTTTAACCGCAAAAGACTTGTTTTTATACCATCAATCGCCCACATGCAAAAAGCGCTCATAAGTATATGTTGTGTAATTTATCACGAGGTATGGTTGTGCTCACGTCATAATATTATGCTAATCTGGGAGCAGCTAATAAATGTGAGCAGCTGATAAATTCCGAAAGATATGCTATAGGACAGGGTCACAGGTTTGAGTTATTTGCAAACCTCTGGCCCTTTCACGATGTCAGATGTTTGTTTTCTCAAAAATATTTGAATTTTAAAATTTTGGAATATCCTATAAAACTCCAAAAATATACAACCAATTTAAAATTGGATTTTTCTCTAATTTTTCCAAATATGTCGGACCTATGGAAGAGAGAATTACGATATTGCAATTCCACTGCTCATCATAAATTATTTTCTTGTGTCTGAGAAACTAGTATTTTTTCGGAAAAATGTGTTATGACGTTTCAGTATGAGTGTAAAGTTAAAGGAATCTGTATCGGTCTACTGCCGTAAACTGGTCAATTGGCCTACGCTAATTTACCTAGGTCATTTTCAATTTTCACTAGTCCAATCGGTAGATTGGCGTTTTGAAAAATTGGTCTACGACACACACATTAAATTATTATCTCTTATTAAGTGATATCAACGTTGTTGTTGCCACAAATAAGGGAGATCATATGACAGATTCCACTTTTCCAGAAGCTTAACTATAGTCTGAGCAATACTATAATGAAAAATACATTATATAACACACAAAAGAATTATTACCAAATAAATGACCTTGCATGTTAGTAAAATCATGCAAGGACGCTTATAGACTTGATTAGGATGTATAATGTAAATCCCCAATTAATATACAAATACGACTAATTGCAATAATTCAGACGTATTTTCCATTCAAATAATTAACGGTAATGCCAAAACGCATATTAAACCTGTCTGTGCTATGTAGATTTATAAATAATAATATTGACAAGGGCATTCTAATTTTTCAGTTGAATTGAGCATTTACTCGTAACCTAGAAGCCCGCGGACACTTTTAACATTAGTTTACAGCTTTGTTTTTGTCGTTTATTATTTGTTTAGAATATTATTTACAGTTTTATAAAGGCCTATAGATATTTTGCGTCGCATAGCATATAATATATTCTAATTAATACAAGAAAATACTATACCTTGTAAACTGTACGGTGCGTAATAACTAATGGTAATACCTCGTAAACACAACATTATTTACATTATGTCACAGATATGGATACACCCCGCACACTTAACTTTTAGTTTTTGTGCTAAAAGATGCTAATTAAACGGTGTAGAACAACACCTTCAATATTTCATGCACCTTTTATCTAAAATCTGTTCACTTACGCTATGGAGCGGAATCAGTTACCAATTTAAACCTTCTTTAGATGTGACAACAGTAGTGACAAGGTGAAATAACAATCAATACCTGTGCAGTGCAGGTGTAAGCTATAAGTAATAGCATGTATTTAATAGTAATCCCTGCTGCTGTTTAAAAGGTTTGCAAGCGAGCACAGTTTGTCAAAGTAGCGTGTGTGGGGCAGAAAGTATAAGCCAGGTTTTTTAGTTAAAGATTCCTAACTTGTATTATAGTGAAGCGAAGCCTTCACCGTCTCAACAAGACTATAGTTGATAGTATAGCTGCTTTCTGCTGATATATTGAGAAACTGGCTAAAATATGGCTAAAGTAGCATGGAAAATAGGCTTTTGAAAGATTGAGCTGTTTAGCGTAGTGACAGTGACTAGTGAGTGAGCAAGCGGCAAGCACTGCACTGAGTTGTTGACGACTGACAACTGATGAGTAGTAGTAGTTATAGTTATAATGGTTATAATATTCAATATATCTTAAATTGATTAGTATAGCTAATCAATTTATTAAATAGTAACAGTAGTCTGTGAATATATTATTTCGGGTTTCAAAGTCTAGTCAGCTGTTTATTATTTTTATTTCATTGAATTTTAAACTCGTTTTTCAAAAAATAAGCACTTACGAACGTGCCCTCCTTGGTGGGAATTGGGAATTGTAGAAAACTGATTGATGATACTATATACTTATTGCCATGTTATTTTAACTTTTAGATTGTAGATGAATTGGAATAATCTGGCTCTGGCTAACCGATAACGACCTACAATATTTGTCTTAACGCAGAAACCAAAAAAATTGTAAGCACTGTATACCATTATGTATCAATTATGCACTCACTGAGGTTTAATTATTAATTATTGTTGCAATTACTGTTCCGGTTATTGCCTAGACTGTAACCACAAATGGGGGGAAACAAAAAAGCGAAGCCGAAGAAAAAGGGTGTCAAACCTCCACCCGTACAGCTGAAAATTAAGGAAATTGATTCAAATGAAGAATATTTTATACATTGGTTTGGGAATTATGGGGCAGATAAACCGGCCTTGTATTATATAAAAAGAAACCTTAACCCCCTCTTGTCAAATTTTGAGGACAAAGATATTCAAAAAAACTACTTGGGTTGGAATATTGACACCTTCGAAAAAACAATTTCTCCCCTCGTGGAAGCGTTCTTGAATATTCGCATTGGAAGTTTCGTCAAAGCCAAAAACATGATCTCATGGGTTCAAGTAGTTACAGACCATTGTGTCAGGAACGGAATTCTTTCAAAAGAGCATGCCACTGGAATAAAATATTTGTCAAGCCATTTGGAAATTCATGAAAGGAGGAACTCTGGGCTTCTGAAGGAGAAAGATAAGCTTGCAGATAATCTTGTCAAATTCGACAAACTTCATAATAAAGGGAAGGTTATGGTATTATTGGCCAAACTGGTTTTAAATAGCGCAATCGGGACAAGAATAAATGACTGTACAATTACTCTTGAAGAGGTAAGTTAACGTTAATTATTGAATGCAAAATTTCGATATATTTCTATTTCAAACCCCAAAACAACTTGCCAATAGCAAAAAATCATTTTTAAAGGAAAACAGCTGATGATTACTATAAAAACTTAAGTGATTAATTAGTTGATATTTGTGTTTATTATATTGATGCTACATCTATTTGTATGTTTGTTCATGTCGTATTCAATGCATTTCTTTATTTACAGATCATTAGTTTGGATCCGGAAAACTGGTTGTGGTCCTGGAAAATATATTGTCATTTGCACTCTATTAGAACACAAGGCAATATTAAATACCCAGAACAGAATGAAGTCGTTGCGATTGCAACGTCAGTTAAACTGTCTACCAAAACAAAATTTCATTCTATGTGTGTTGCTGGTTTGTGCAAGCTCCTGGGGGAAATAATAACATTCCGAGTTCAAAATAAACTAGCAGATACGCATTTTACTCTAGGAAATAACAGTTTCGCTACCAATGGGGATGCTATTGACTTCATAAAATCGAAAGCCAGGTAAGCCAGTGACTTAACATTGTTATATTGTAACGAAACAAAATAATAACTAAACTTTCATTTGGTATTTGACCCTTCTCTTCTTTCAGAAATATGCTACACAACAAAGATAGTTATGGAACTGCAGAGGTAATTAAGGGATACGAAACAATATTTTCTAAAGACTTGCCGTTTTGCTTCCAAGATTTACAAATGACGAGGGAGTGTCAAGAAATGTATTCAAAATTGCTTAACGTGGAGAGGGATGTAAGTGGTCTATTGTTTTGGTTTTGTTTCTCATTTACCATTCTATTTAATTGTTATCTTAGTGTAGGCGGTAGACCGCAGTGGAGTATATTAAATAATGCAATCAATCTTTAAGATAGTTTTGTTCCAATTTTCATAGATATCATGTAGGTGTAATGTTTCAGGGTCATCAGGAGTGTATCAGAATGTGGTAATACATAATCGTCCCATTTTTGTAAATGTTTATTTCTATTTGTTGTTCACTTACTTTTTCTTGTTTTAAATATTCATCAGGACAAAAGTTGAATATATGGGTAGTATGCTATTATTAGTATTATATCACTGCAATAAAAATTGCATTTATTGTCAGGTAAACATCGTGAACAACATACTTTAATAAAAATATTATTACATCAGAAAATTACATCATATAAGATCACATTCATAGATTCAGTTACATTTACATCTTTCTTACTTATGATAGTCAATATTGTGGTGTCATTAACAGCAGCAAAGTCATTAACTACTCTACTTCAACTTACACCTAGGTCAATGTTCAAAAAACCGATAAGATGTATGCTGAATTAATGCACAAGATTCTACAGTTGCTAAAATTTCCAAACAACAATGAAATGGCACTCAATCTGGCTTTCACAACCGCCTGGGAACACGAAAGTGATTGGAATACAAATCAAAATTATACTCTGCACTTTCTCAACGGGTGCTACTTGTCCATGATGGGAGACTCAACAAATGCTGTAAAGCACTGGCTATCAATGCATATTCCAGACTTGGAAGATGACATATTGTTTCTTTTCATTGATTTTGCTGTAATTGTTTATAAATATATATTAAAATATTTTATTATTTTCTTAAATGTAATTTAGTAAGTATGTATCGTAATTAACACTAAAAGACAAAATGCTTTGCTTTTTACAGAATTTACCTCGAATACGCAGACTGTACGATTGGCCCAAAAGTTTGAGTTTGAATTTAGAGAAGGTGGTCGTTGAAATTGCGAAGCAAACACAAGAATCAGCATCCGAACAATTAACTGTGTTGAAACAACGAATTGAAGAAGCCATGTGGGATGTCACCAGTTTACAGGGAGCAGATTCGTGTAAGTTGGTGCAATAAATTGAGAAGTTGCTAATAAAATAAGTGTTAACTTGAATTTGAATATAGATAATTACATTTTAATTGAATTTGATTTTGCAGGCTTTGTTTACAATGTATCTGACTTATATTCTAAAGAAGTCTACAGCCACCTCTCTTTATATAAACAAAGTGCTCCAAAAGAATCACGCCTTAAAGAAAAAGGCGTCGAACGTTTCGGTACAAAACTGAAAGAAAATCCTTATTATTTTGTAAACTGGTTAGACGGCCACAAAATTTCACAAGAAGACCTTGTGACCATTAATGAAGCACTTTATCAGAATATTAATGAACCACACGAATTGATTCTGCAAGAAATAAAAGAAAAATATTCGTCATACTCCATGACCACTTTCGAAAATGTTATCACTCCCCTGATTGATGCATTTCTAAATGTGACAGTAGGAAATACGAAGACGGCTACGAAAACTGTTGCTTGGGTTACATATATGTCACGAAACGCTGTGTTAGCCATGGCGTTTTTCGTGAAGAGTATGCCGCAGGAATTGAATTTCTTTGTACAATCCTACAAATTCAAATAGCTCTGAAGAATGGAGTGTTGAGCAAAATGGATGTCGAAAAGTTTTCCAATTTAAAATTTGAAAATCTTTGTGATAAGGGAAAGTCATTAATTTTCTTTTGTAAATGGATTGTATGTAATGTCATTAAACTCGACGACAAGACCACAACTGCGATACTAATTCCTCAGGTAAAGTTATGCTTAAAATCGATTATCTCGTGCACCATTAAACAAGTACATTGCCTCTTTAAAAATGAGTTTTTCCTTATAAAATAGATCATAGCGTTGGATCCACTAAATTGGCTATGGACGTGGAAATTGTTCAACATTCTGCATTGTGAGCGAAAAAATAGTAAAAATGCATTACCTTCAGATAGGGAAGTTTTAGCCATTGAAACTGCAATGAAAAATTCAAATTTCACCAAATATTACTCTATGGTTGCTTTGGAATTCTGTAAAGTTATTGTGGAAGTGTTAGCACACAGATTTCAAAACGGCTTACCTGACAAAAAATTTAAGATTGGCAGTGCACATTATACGAAACAAAACGCTGTTAAATTTTTAATGGGAGAAGCAAGGTTGAACTTCAATTTAAGTTTGCTTTTGGAGTAAATATTATCAAGATATAATTTTAAAATTATTCTGTTTTTGTTTTAGTGAAATGTTGGCCAATAAACGAGAGATGTATCAACGTGATGAAATAGTACAAAGTTATGGGAAGTTGTTTTCCCAGGTTATGCTGTTTCCAGTGGAGAAAAAGTTGAACCGACGATTGTATGTGAACATCATTCGTTTAATAAACGCTGGAGATGGAAAAATGGTAACACTTTCTTTGATTAAACCATGGAAATTATAGTTGAAATTGCTATTAATTTATATTATTAAAATGTAATCATGCCGCCAATTAATAGTAATGTCAATTCAGCTTTTTGGCTATAAATAGGTATCTTCTGGGCAAATACAGCAAAAATTAAAAATGATTTTGTATTATCCAGCTCTTCTATCAAGATCTCACGACTAATTATCTCGGTTTAGTCGACGTGATTAAAACTCTGTTGGAAAATGAGACTGACAATGGTAATATTATTGACAACATTTTTGAAGTTGTTTGGGGCCCAAACAGCAACTGGACATATTATGAGGACCATTCCTTACATTTTCTTCACGGATGCTATTATTTGATGAAATCGGATGTTCAAAATGCAATTCTGCATTGGCTTCAAATGGATTTTGATAGTAATTCTGAACAAAAACTTCTGTCGTCTGTTTTTATTGACTTTCGTGTTTAATAAAAATTTATTATTTATACAATTTTTTTACACTTCTTATGGCTCTAAAGCTTAATTATCTATTTAGCATTAATAGAGGATTTAACGTGATAAATCCATTATTTTGATTTTTAGAAACTACCTGAAATAATAGAATCGTATGAGTGGCCAAAGGATCTCAAGCCAAAGTTGGACACAATAAAACATGGAATTTCTAAAAGACTTGCCTGTGATGTTTTATCAGATGAAGAAAAAAATAAATTACGACGATTGGAATCCAAAATAAATAAGACTGCAACCAAACTGACATTGACAGAGCAATCAGATCATGAAAACAAATCAGGTGTGCAAATATATGTATAACTACCCATAATAGTAGTCCTATATAACTCTAAGATTAATATTGCGAAAGTTGTCCATTACAGAAAATATTAAATAATACATTTTTATTATAGACGAATTGGGTAGTAATCCTGAGGACTTTGCTTTCTGGAGAAATGCTACATCGAGCCTCCGTAAAGATTTAACGGAGTGCCAGGATTACTTTGTATCTTGGTTGGACGGTTATGATATCAAAACCAAAGATATTACATATTTGATAAAGTTACTTTACCCTGGAGTTCCTGTACCAAGTCGTGATGCCCAGAATTATATAATGCACAAATTTTCTAAGTACACCACGACAACATTTCAAGACATTGTCAAGCCTTTAATAGAAGCTTTTCTGTATATCTCAACGGGAAATATCAATAATGCGAAGACAAATGTGTTTTATGTCGAAAGTGCAAATGACCATTGTCAAAAAACAAAAATCATTTCAAAGGAACATGGGGATGGGATTAAATATCTTTGCGACCATCTCAAAATGCACATTGCCATAAAATGTGACGACGTCTCCAGTTTGGAATGCCATACTTTTAACAAAAATCGATTCAGAGATCTAAATGATAAGGGAAAGGCAATAGTGCTTTTCGCAAAGTGGAAGTTAAAAGAAATGATACCGGACCGAAAAGTGAAATGCACTGTAGATTTAGAACAGGTTGGAAATCAATCAACTTAATTTATATGCACTGCAATATGTAATGTTTAGTATATTTTTATTAGCACTTCATTTAATGTATATATAAACTAATAATTTGGCATTCAGGTCGCGCAATTGGATCCTAGAAACTGGTTATGGAATGATATACTCGGGAGCAGATTACGCAATCTAAGGCGGAAAGATAGATATGAAGCACCAGACGAAAAGGAATCGACAGCCTTTTTAAATGCAATGATAAATAGTGCAAGTACACCTTATCATGCGATGTGCATTTCTGGATTTTGTCAATGCTTAGCAGACATTGTTAAGAGCAGGTGGGAGAACAGGGTCCCATTGAGTACTCCAATACATATAGGCCGAAACTTCTACGAATCTGATAAAAAAAAGCAGTAGATTACATCAAGGCAGAAACAAAGTAGACATTTTGAAAGTTTTTACAGATAATATGGAATCAATAATGTGCTTACGATCTTTAAATGACTTACTGTTCTAATGCCTCATCTTTTAACATTTATTTAGAGGTGCTTTCAAAAAGCAAACTCTTGCTTTCAATGAAGCTATGAGATATGGGGACGTATTTTCTTCCTTACTTCCTGTGTGTCATCACGATTACGATTTAGCGGAGAAGTGCTTTTCATTGTGCCTACAACTGAATCCTTCTAACAGTAAAGCAAACCACAAAATGGCGACATTGCTAATAGCAAGGGTAAGTTATCCCACATTAATCTGGAGAATTCAGAATTACATGCAGGAGTAATTAATTATTATATTTTCGGATGTTGTACAAGTTAAAGAGATTTACGTAGTTTTCTATAATAAATTAAAACGAATACTATGTTATTTATGTAGAAAGGAAACGTTAAAGAAATCATTCGTTATTTGAACTTGGCTGTCACGTCTGGACCAAATAATTTTCCAGCCTGGATTGATCTGATTACAACACTTTTGGGGTCCCCGATTGAATACACAAACGAACTAAGCACTGCCTTTAAAACGTTTTGGAATATTAAGGGAGTTTGGAGTGACAACGATAGATATGCCATTAGACTCTTGGAAGGCTGCTCATTTGCAATGAGTGGAGATATTTCTAAGGCAGTGGACCATTGGGTCAAACACAATTCCCAAAATCCAAATTCAGGAAGGGTAACTGACTTTAACGTGAGTAAAATTTTTTATTACATCAATTTTTGCGTATGAAATTATTTGTAATGCACAATTCTTGCCATATTGTGGAGACACGTTGAATAAAAACAGTAATATTAATATTTCCAGAATTTACATCGAATTTCAATTCGACACAACTGGTCAAAAAGTGCTATATTGGACTTTGATGCAATCCATAAAGAAATATCTCGACAGCTTCAATCTGCCTCAGATCAAAATCAAGCCAAACTAAAGCAGTTACAGGTCAAAATTGAAAACGAGATGGAAGGAAAAAATTCTCGATTACATAATAACATTGCCAGTAGCTCAGCTTCCATTCGTCCACAGAGTCACTATTCAGAAAATCGTAATACCCAGATGCCACCACCACGTCCAAAAATTGCAGCAAAGGTTACCTCGTGGAAAAATTCAAAGTACGATGATGCAGCTGACTTTGTCGTGTCCAATATTCGTAAGAAAAAATGATCGTAAATGACCCAAGAAAACCATAGTGATAGAAAATCCCAAAAATATGTAGTGTTAAAAATTGTAATGAATTAATTTTTATAAATTAGAACATGAATTTTTGCGACTTTTTTACCATACTCTAATGTTTGTACTTTCAATTGAATTTCGTCAATGTTTTTGGGGTATACTGTTTAAAAATGAAAAAGCAAACATGTGCAATAATTAACTCTTTTTTCGGTCAATAAAATAATAATCATATATTCTGCGCATATTATACTTTGCCCTTATTTGAACGTGGAATTGCTCTTCTCAATTTCAATGTACCACTCGTTCAACTTTGTATTGGACATATAAAAGTATAGTAGAGATTATTTAAGTACTTAATTTTGGCTTATTGTGAAAAGACGAACCATTGACATGTTAGTATGTATCAGTATTTAAAATTCAGTATAATGTTTAATATTTTTCATCACTGTAGTCACAATTATTTTATATTTTTCATGGACATCAAAGGTTTAACAGCGTAATATTTGTCGATTATCAATTTTCCACGGTTTGTCAATATTTATAAAAATGTCAAAAATTAAACTTTTGCCAATTTTTTTTTTCGCCTATCAATGTTGCATCTTGAAATTTCCAGAAAAAAATGTTTTGGAGTCAGAAAAAATTAATTTGAAAAATCCGTCCAAGAATTTGACATTACGGCAGTTGTATTTCATTTAACATAATAATATGTAGGTAGATATGTTTCCGTGAACATTTAATTTAGCTTATTGTAATATCGGCGCATCCCCGGAATGTTTCTTGCGGTCCACACCCAACGGCGCCAGTGCCGTTGTTACATTGTCCCCAGTTATTTCCTATAAAATAAGAATTCAAAATGAAAATCTCAACATTATATTGGTTTATTATAATAAGCGCTCATTTTCTCTGCTGCTAAATCTCAAATCTGTAACCTTATGATTTCCATTACTTAAGGTAAAAAAATCTTTAAAAGCCAAAATGTTATGAATAATTGCATAAATAATTAAAATAAGATTATAATATATGTATACCTCCACGGTAGTTCCATTGAAAAACACATTGTCGACAAGTTACACCGGAAGGTAGTCGTAATTGGGTTCGGTACCACCCTGTACCAGTAACAGGAAGTTTGGTCCCACGGCCATCAGCTCGTTGAAGGACGTATCTATTAAAGCAAGCTTGAGTCTCTCCAGAAAATGGGGTTGGGCACAGTCTGAATTCCATATTGCCCAAATGTCCTTGAGTCAATTCTACTTCAACATCGATTGTCTAAAAATGTGAAAATCTTCCATTTAACTAATTAGCACATTGCGGTTAGTTATATAAATACAAATTTGCAGCATATTTATTTATACCTGCCCCGCCCTGTATTTTCCCGTTATGATTCCAGCATAGAATTTTCCATTAATTTCATTTTCTCTCGGTTGGGGGTCACTGGCTGGGTCACCACAAACTCCACAATTGCTTCCTGGGTCATCATTTTGATGAATTCCTCCGCAGAACAGTTGATTATCGTTGTAGTTTTTTGGGGGATTCTGATTAGCAAACTCGGGCACTCTCCATATGGATCTGAAAAAAGTTTTGAATTTATAATTAAATGTTTTTATGTGACCCATATATTTATTAATTACAAAACTGTATAATCAATATTAGTTGCCAATATTATAAGAAAAATGCAAATATTATAGTTCATATGGAATTACGATCGATTTGGTGGCTTCATTAACCGTCCATGAGAATTAACTTGAGCGACAACGGAGACCAAAAGAAGAATATTAAGTTTCAACATTTTTAAACTTGTATTAATCGATACTGCGGATTACTAGAAAATAACAGTATATAATTTACTGAATTCAAATGCAAAAATGTATTAGCTTTTATACGATTTTAATCTGATACAAATATTCATGATTAAAGTCTTTCGTGTTTCCGATAAATATTACATACTGGGAACTCCACCACAAAACTGTAATATATACCTATTATTATAGAACTATAGATCTCTTTGAGCAGATGCATCAATTTCAACAGAAAATAGTAATACCCAGGCTATTTAACATTAATTATGGGTAATAATAACTGGCGGAAGACTAGACAGGATTTGGCGGACAAATATTTTTTTTTATTTTCGTAGAATTTTACAGAAGGTGGGGAGAAAAATGCAGAAACAAGTAGAATGTTGCAGAAAATATTTTAAAATTAGTCATATTAGTATATTATTTTTCTAGTGCAAGTTTAATACGCTTTGGGCGACTTCTTTTCATCTTGTCCCCGATTAACGCATCTTTGATTGCTTTAGGGATAATACCACATCCATTCATCTCAGCACATCCTATTATATGTTTGCACATAAAGAATTTGAGAAAGGAAGGGAAAGTATGAATGTGATAATATGAAGTTATCGAGATGCGTCCACTTGTCAATTTTGTTTAGTGTAAATGCATGTATACACCTTTATATGTTACTAACAATTTTCTGCCATTTTTACTTTGTTCCGCCATTGTCCACCCCTGCCTTCTGCCTTTTCTCCAAATTTGGTTAATTTGGCAGTTCTGTCGTTTTCTGCCTGTTCTTCCGCCGATTCGATTTTAACCATTAATTACTAGTACCTGGACAAAGTGCGATAAATTGAATAATTGAATATACTATGTATGTATTTTAGTAGTTTATAGTACGAAGCTAAATTATGGGTAAATCTATTCTTCTTTAGTATTTATATTTTTTTAGTGTACTTATATATAGGCTAGGTTTATCTGTTTCCATTAAATGAAAATAATTAGAAGAAATCATTATCCTTAATCCGAGGAAAAAGTTTTCATGTGACGCAAATGATAAAGATGAAAAGAAATTTAATCGACTATATAGCAATGGCAGTAAAACGTATCAGTATCTAGCCTCTGAGGAATAAATAGGTATTTTGCGCCACAGTAACCACAAATTGCTTATGGGTAACTATATATGTCATTATTAATAGCCACCTAAATGGTATTACGTGTAATAAATTTTGCCCAGCCAATTACTAAAATATGTAAATACCATACTCCAGATTCCAGAGACTCACAACTAAATTCCGGAATTCAATGTAATAACTACTACAACTATTCCTGGTAAACAACAATAGCTTACAACAAAAATACATTAATGCAATTGGTAAACACACATTAGCTTGTTTCCTAATGCACGGGAAAATTATTTCAACAATTAGATCAAACTTAGGAATACCTATACCCACGAAGGTACAGATGAAATGCAAAAATCAATATTATTGGTGCGCTTACTGGTATCTACAGGTATGTGTGCACAAGGAATCAAAATGACTTAGTTAAAAACTTATTTGATTTTTATTTATTTGGTTTTATCTTAAAGCTAATACATTATTTACTAATACATTTCTAAACATTAGTTGATAGAACAATATGTAGTAAATACTATATAACATACTAAAACCTCAGAAAGCTGAAGGACCTCAGGTTGGAGGCTTTAAATGAACTCACACTGTTAGAGAACTCCGAATTTAATTGTATTATAAATCGGAAAAAGTTTACAGTTAATGCTTAGCTTATGGACAATATATTAAATATAAAGGTATTAAAAGTTCACCTTAACAATTAATTGATATGTAATACTTGTACGAAATTTCTGGTTTAGATAAGAATAAGTCTATTATTATTTAATTTGCATCCCTGTGCATAGATATACGTTATATAAATTCAAGGGTCATAATAGAATAATACCTATTTATTTAGTTTGAGGATATATTAGTATAACTTATCAATAATACGCGTCAGAAATCATCACGTTGAATAAAATAAATATCGTCAAGTTACATTTCTTCTTTAATCTTCATCATTTTGGACATAGTAGGTTCTTCATCGTTTTTTTCACCGATAACAGTACTTTCGTATGATTTCATTCGAAGTTGGTTTGAACGTATACTATGGCTGCATGACTGTCCCATTGGCTCTCCAGTCTCATAGTCAGTGTCAATCATAAATTGCGTTGGTCCATTTTCAACCACAATATATTCTTCGGATACTTGATTTTCGCCTGCGTCTCTGGGGATAGTATAGGGGGCGTGGGAATCCAATTGGAGACCATAAAGATTAGCAGCATTACTCGCTTCTAAAAAATAAATTAAAATATTTTTAGACTAAAAGATTATAAATTAACATACTTTTCTGTCTCTTTATGTGCATAAATGGTAAAATTACAAAACTTACTTTCAGATATCTCAGAGTTACCGTGTTCCTCTACAAAGATTCCCCCTGAAATGTTTCGCTTTTCATCATTCGTTTCTATTTTAACTTCTGCATCCTGTTTCTGGCTTCTCAATGTGTGCTGTCTTGTCCTTGGCATTGTCAGGCGAGGTCGCCGTCTCCTTCTTCGGGTCTTGGGAAGAGCGTCTTGAGGTTTATTATTTTCAATTGTCAAATCCTCCTGTTTATCTGCTTGGCGAGTTCTGATCCTTGAAGATGGGCAAGCAGGAGACGGAGTTTCAGAATCAAGTTTAGGTACAACAGCAACAAAGGCATTTGTAGTGTATCTCTCCGATATTGACTCCTTATCTTCATCCGATTCAGAGTCCGGATCGATGTAAAATTTGGGCCTGAAGAAACGAGGAACTTGGTTTTTCCTGACAAGCTCGCGATCATTGTTACCAAAATTTATTCCAATGTCCTTAAGGATTTCTGTCACGTAAAATAAATCTGGAAGTTTGCAAACGGTCATTCCGCCATAAAACATGGCTACTACATGGACCATATGCTCAACCTTAAATGTTGGAAAGTTGAGAGAAATCTTTTGGTCGCACTGACAGTTACACGCCTGAAAGATACAAATGCAAGTAAATAAGTTTACCAAAAATTATATTCTAGTATCAATTGACTAACTAGACATGTTAGCAAATTAGCAATACATTAACAGTTAGTTAATCGTTAATTATTGTCATGATTAGACTCTGTCAGTTGTCAACGTTGAATCTGGCAACAATTGGGTTGTTTATCTGAGGTCTTGTCTGACTGATTAGAGTACCCCAACAAATGCATGCACAATGAAAGGTAGGATTATTTGTTGGAAGGTCAAAGATCAGGGTTCTCATAGTTAAGTGTCTACAGATATAAATGTTAAGTGTCCACAGTCCATATTATGGTATTAAGGTCAAAGAAAGCAATAGTCTACATATTACTACTTCAGTTGTCAGTTATTTATTATTGCTTTATCATAATATGAAGTATGTATAGATAAAATGGTGAATTGGAGGAACCGGTGACTTGCATTGTTCAGAATATCCATGATAATCGTGTTCAAAAAAGGAGAATTGGCCATCAATACATATCTGTGAACTGGGATAAAACCATCCCGGCACAAGATATGCGTGTCACAATGCTCATCTCGCTTTTTCTGAATTCTCTCCAAAATTCTGATCAACGGGAGTGTGGAGCGAATTGATATCTCTTCCATTTTTGGTAAAATATTCGAAATACTATCAACTATGACTTTTATGAATATCAGTTGTCAAATAATAAATGTTTTGCAGATTTTCCCTCGACTATCAGTTTAACTGGTAAACTACTGTCAACTGCTTACGGCGGTGTTTGAATTTGCCCCAGAATCTGCATGTGCACTGGCAGTTAGTTTTAGTTAGTGCTTGTGCTGGAGCTGGAAATAGCGTAACTTGTAAATAATTCTATTTGTATTCATACACGCACGGCATTTAGCAGTGCTGAGCAATCAATGCAATCGTGTGGCCCATAGTGTCATTTTTCATAATTGGTGTTATAAATCATATTATAACATTTTGCAGTTATTCTTACATGTCAACCATCCCCATGGTATTGATAAACACACAGCTATAGTAAAAAATTATAATATTTTGGTAAAATGCACCATGTAATGTATTATGTAGAACATTATTTATGTTCTGTATCGGACGATTAAAACCTAAAATGAATCTGAATGTATATCCACACTATTAAGTAATATAAGAAATACAAATTAATACCCGTGCCTTTGTCAGTTTAATGCCATGATGCTTAAAATTGTACTATTTCTGCCGGTATCTAACAAAGTATTAGAGGCGGCATAATTAAACATGTATCCAGAACGATCGTGTAGACAAAGCTATAACTATTTCCTAGGCCATTAGGGCCGAGATCGAGGTATATTGGAAATTATAATCCTTTTGAAACTTTTTTGCATTTTTATTATATTTTATATCTCATTTCCTTATGCCCCAAATGTGGTCCTTTTTAGGCAGTGAAACCTAATTTATTATTACGCTGTGGACTAACTACATTGAGTGATATACTTTTTATTTCACTATTAATACATTATTTGAGAACAATAATATATCGATTGAACTTGAAGCATTTTTTTTTGGTTTAGTCAGAGTCGAAGTCGAAACCACGAAACCATTAGTGGCGAAAACGGTGCCAGTTTGGCAGCTATATATTCCACATGATCCCCTCTCTAGCAGGAACTTAATTCAATTATATTTCAAATTGAAATTGAAAGTAAAAGGCATCTTCTATGCGACAAAATAACAATCCCAGCACGCAGCCTTGATATTGTATTAGTTTGGAATTTTAATCTTCAAGAAATATTACTGCATAAACAAACCCTTCGAATACGAAAACCGAATGCGATTATTCTTCAGGTATTGTAAGGTAATTCAAATTCCCTACATTATCATATCATTGCTAAATTATGTATTAACGAACGTATTGTAATTCATTAGTTATTATATTATGTCATGATATGGGTATTATCATAGTAATTATTGTCTTTAAAGCAACATTGAAGCATTCAAGCTCTTTTGCTTCCGTGATTTCAATTCCTGCTAAAAGCAGAAATGTCTTTATTCTTTCCTGTACATATTTAAGTGTATTGCGTTTTCTATTTTATTTTTAAGAATTCGAATGATTGAACGCATGTATTTTATTTCCAATTATTGACCAGTTATAATACGCTTACATAAAGTGAGACAAATGTTGTAGAAGAATGAATTCGAGTTCTTGATACAGAACTGTGAAGGGATAAATAAATAGTTATAAATATTATGGGATTAAAACAAAGGGGTCCGGGTCGGGTAGTTTGGTAGCTAAGCTGATGTGAGGGAAAATTGACGTGCCCTTGATCCTTTGCCTCTCGTCCGTAACATAAGGTTAGCTCGAAGGGTCGAAGGTATACCTATAATATAACCGTGCAGATACAATGAAAAAATTCCAACCAAAATGCATATTTATATAATATGAACTGGCATACGCTTTTATCATCTATAGTTGATATACTATATACCTATACACACAGTAGTACCGTGACGGTACGTTCGTATCGTAAACATTATACTATTACTTACACACCTGTACTACTTACATTTTATTTTTATTTTCCACCTGTTTATCATTCTTACTTACCACAATTTTAGTATTGTACTTCCGTGCAGTTACTTATAGAGAAACTGTTATCATATTATATTTATTTTTACAGTTTCAAAAATTATTAGGTGGATAACATTTCAGAATTTGTATATAATATACTACTGAATAAGTGAATACTATTAATATATTTATTGCTCGTTTATTTTAAAAATAAAAAATGAAGAGCCATTAGGACTATACAAAAAAGCGTAAACGATACGCAAACCAATTTTACAAAAACGGATGTTACCAAACTAATTATGGCAAGGTAGGTATTGATTTTAGTAGCTGAGTTTAATAACTTTTGAAAAATATTACACTTCTCAATATTATAGACAACATTATTGTTATATTTTGGTATCCCATATTTTGAGCAGGATCATTAATTATTGTAGAATTTGAATTATTATCTATTTACCATAATTATTCATTATACCCAACAACAAACTAAACTTATTTTGTTTTCTAAAAGCAATTAGCAGTTGAGTATTTGCTAAATTATCTTTGATTAATTACAATTTTATTATCGTAAAGCACATAACTTTGTTTTTAATTTCGTCTATTTTAGGTCAACAAAATCGGTTTGTAAACCCCTGGAGATACAGTTAGTCCGTTTAGATCCTGAATTCATAACTGCTCTGGTCACCAGGTAAAGGCAACAACAAATATTCTATTTATCTTCAAATAATAAATCTCAGGTTAGAATGAAATTAGAATACATAAATATGCCCCCACCACTTTTATGTTACAATGATAATGTAAAAAGTGGAGGCACAAGATGTATTCTAATTTTCTGTCCCGATAGTAGTATGCAATTATTAATTAACTATGCTTTATAAAGATTAACTTTTCCCTAATATTACAATAAAAACAATCCCACTAATAGATAAAGCATTAAGTAAAATATATCTTTTCCATATTTTTGAGAAAGCGAAATATTTGCAAATTAATACACAACTAAAAATATTTCGAATATTGATTAACATTTATTAAGGATTAAGGATGAATTATTAAACTATTACAATTTTTAGGAAAGCCCTAACCGAAAGCTCAACTGGGGACACTGGCGCTGAGGATTTGCAGCAGAGTAATGCTAGTACATTATCAATGCAAAATTGTGGTGTTTGCGACAAAAAAGTACCAAACAGGAGAAGATTATTGATGCACGTATTAAAAGCACATCCTAAGCTTAAAATTCATCAGTGTACAGTGTGCCCACAAAAGTTTAGTGTACAAGCCGATTTCCATAAGCATTTGTTTAAAGAGCATAACGTGATGTCCTATTCTTGTATATTTTGCAAGAAGCAGTATGCAAGTGCAGATGCCATGCAGGCTCACACTAGGCGTAGGCACACAATGGAAAGACCTTATCAATGTAAATATTGCAAAAAGCGTTTCAGTGAAAGTAGTACGTTAATAGGGCATATTAGAATTCACACTGGAGATAAGAGATACCAATGCACAATTTGTGAAAAGAGTTTTGTACAGGGCAGCCATTTAATGAACCATATGCGAATCCACACAGGAGAAAGACCATACGCTTGCAAGTATTGTGAATATACTTTTAAACAGCAAGGTAGTTTACATAGGCATCAAAGAAGGCACATTGGAGAAAAGCCATACAAATGTGATCAGTGCGACAAACGGTTTGGCGAAAAATATGTCCTGGACAGGCATAATAAGGCTGTGCACATGAAGGAAAGAAATTACAGCTGTACATTATGTCTGAAAAATTTTGTAAGCAAAACTGAACTCAATAATCATATAAAGACACATACTAATGAGAAAAGCCATTCCTGCAACTACTGCGAAAAAACGTTTTTACAAAGTGGAACTCTGGCAACACATGTGATGACTCATACTGAGGAAAGGCCACATCATTGCACATTTTGCGACAAAACATTTAGACAAGGATCAATATTGACGAGACATACTCGGATACATACAGGAGAAAAGCCATATACGTGCAATTATTGTTGTGCTGTTTTTGCAGAAGGCAATACTTTAAAAAAGCATATTAGTAGAATACATACTGGAGAAAAGCCATATGCTTGTACATATTGCGAAATGTCTTTCGTAACTAGCGATAGGTTGAAAAGTCATTTGCGAAGACACACGAAAGAAAAACATTACTCCTGCGATTGGACACAATGTGGAAATAAATTTCCATCTTACAGAGGCTTAAAGCGTCATAAACTATCACATACTAGAGAAAAACATTTTTCGTGTGAAAAGTGTGAACAAAAATTTACTTCCAAATTAGGATTGAAAAAACACTCTACCACACACACGAAAGTTTAGTCCCATTCTTGAGAAAACTGTAAGAAAGGATTTTCGGCAAAAACTAATTTAACTTAACATCTCAAGATTCACACAGGAGAGCACAGAAACCATTTCCATGCTCTAGTCTAGGTGGTAAATACACCTACAAAAACGACTTGAGGAAATATGTTGCAAAAGTTCACACTTCACACTAAAGAAAATTTAAAACACTGTAAACGGTTTATTCTGAAGAAAGTTCAGTTAAATACCCACAGAAAAGCTAATTGCAAAAACATAAATAATGATAATGATCGACTTTAAATTATACTTAAGTTGGTTCCCCTACACTAAACCTTATATTTCATTTCATTATAAACCATTCTATTTTTCTACTGTACAATAATCCGGGTTTAAAATAAATTCAATACAGAGGAAGCATATTAATTTATATACGTTGCTTTAAAAAGCAGCTTTACCCTTACTATGTTTACATACCAATGTAAATTATTTAAGTGTTCTTTGTTTTGAAAAATGGTATTTTCTCAATTTCTTAGATTGCAATATCATGCATAATCAATTTTATACTTCCTTCACAAACAAAATATCCAACTGGTCATTATTTTAACACCTAAATAAGTCGGCACGGCAGATTGCTGGTAACACAATCCACTTTTGTTTCTGGGTTCCCATCCAAAAGGTCTGTCTATAATAAATATAATAATTTGGTAATCCCATTAAAATAGCTTTTAAATAAGGCTATATCTTGGCTAGATCGGGGCTAATGAAAATATAGTGAGAAAATAAATAGATCATTGTAAGGTAAACTGAATTTAAGGTTTATGAATTTTGTTTTCAAAAACTGTTAATCAGATAACTTAATCCGTATGCATGTCCATGTAGTAGGGATTACTAACTTAACTAACTATAATATATTATATAAATTATTTGTAAGCCTTAAAGACAATTACACAGAAAAGATAGCAGTAGACTGCTGTGGCTGGCAATAAGTGTTCAATTATTTTGGAAACGATTTGAAAGGATTAGGTAAATTAAAACTTTACCGTTCTTCATAACCACACAATATTACCAAATAATGTATGTCATGTGTAGAATGCATTCATTATGCTATACTATATATATAGGTATTTTTGTAATACTTATTTAAAGCAACATTAATAAAGCGTGAATGAAGAACTTTTGCTTCCTATTCCTGAATCCACCCACTATTACTCATTTCTACCTGGAACTTCTATTTTTGTAAACCACTACAATATATAGGTAGTTATGTTATACATCATGAAGACTTGGAAAACAAAAGGCTTAATGTTTGTAATATATATTCGTAGTAATAAAAAATATTGCATGAGGGTAGTATGTATGCACGATAGTATCTTGTGTTGCAAGATAGTTGTGCATTCATGTATGTAACGCGTACGCTTAAACCAGCATACTTATATCTGTATTATGTGAGACCAGACAGTGTGACAATGCAGTGACTCATTGATCATTTGGCTTTGGGCTACACTTCATCAATTGTACATATTTTTATTCCCTCCTAGTTTACCAATCTTACCATAACATTTTTTAATTGTGATTCAGTGCAGTTTTTTAAAGAAACTGTTAACCTCAATTTGTTTCAGTCTCAAGAATTAAATGGATAACGTTTCCCAACTTTACGTACTTAATAAGTGTTAAAGAATAATATTTTACTACTAATGTTATTGTTAGCCTGCTCTGAAAATTAAAAATGGAGAAGCTTAGGAAATTCAATAGATGCATAAACGATACACAAGACAATTTTACAGAAACGGGTGGTTTAAAATCAATGACTGCAAGGTATGTATACTTCTCTATTATAGTTCATTTTAATGGTATTGTGAAATATATTTTTAAAAGAATCGGTTACTAAATTGTTGTACTCTCCATCTATCTTATTATACCTAGGTATACATATTGCAATTTTTTTCTTATCATTAACAATCATTGTAAAGAGTTGCATGAATTTCTTATCAGGGTAACATAGTGAACAATATATACATTGCCATTGCCTTCTTCAGGGGTAAAGAGGTAGTAAATATTTATCTAGAAGTAAATGCCATGTCGAGCTGTAATGTGAATTGCATTAGTATGTAATACAAAAAAAATGATTTACTACTATATTCAGAAATTTAGTATCACTACTATACTATATTCAGAAATTTAGATACGTTACATTGGTAAAATTTTTGCTGCGTTGATGTTATTTAATACAATATTTACTAAATCTTATCTAATTTTAAACACAATTTTAATAAAATATTAAAAAAATTTCGATTTAATTTATTAGGTCTACAGACCCTGTCATTGACAACGTAATAATGTGCAAACCCCTGGAGATAAAGTTAATCCGCTTAGACCCTGATTTTGTAACAGCGATGCTAAACAGGTAAAGGAAACTCCAAATTAATTTTGATTTAACTTCCAACATGATAGTAAGCTAAGTTTGCGATATGGATAGGTTGTCGTGACTATACTTTTCACCACATTTATATCTTCAAAAATTTATTCTTCGCAGGAAAATACCAGCCTATTGCAACAAAAACTCTATTGGGAATATTGCCATTTTGGAAACCGAGGACTTACAACGTAAAAATCCCATGTCATCCTTTTCAACGCAGTCCTGCGACGTTTGTAACAAAAAGTTTGTTAATAGGACAAGGTTATTGCAGCACATAAGAAGAGCACATCCTAAACTACACTTTCATCAATGCACTCTATGTCCACAAAAATTTAGAGTACAAGCCAATTTTCATAAACATTTGTTGAAAGAGCATAACGTGATGTCCTATTCTTGCATATTTTGCAAGAAGCAGTTTCCAAGTGCAGGTGCCATTCAGGCTCACATTAGGCATAGGCACACAGAGGAAAGACCTTATCAATGTAAATTTTGCAAAAAGCGTTTCAGTGAAAGTGGTACATTAAGAGGGCACATTAGAATTCACATTGGAGAAAAGAGATACCAATGCACAATTTGTGAAAAGAGTTTTGTACAGGGCAGCAATTTAAAGAATCATATGCGAATCCACACAGGAGAAAGACCATACGCTTGCAAATTCTGCGAAAATACTTTTAAGCAGCAAGCTAGTTTAGATAGACATCAAAGAAGGCACATTGGAGAAAAGCCATACAAGTGTGATCAGTGCGACATACGGTTTATCGAAAAATATACCATGGACAGGCATAATAAGGCTGTGCACATGAAGGAAAGAAATTACAGCTGTACGTTATGTCTGAAAAATTTTGCAAGAAAAACTGAGCTCTATTGTCATATAAACACACATACTAATGAGAAAAGTTATTCCTGTAAATACTGTAAAAAAACGTTTTCACAAGGGGGAATTCTGACACATGTGATGACTCATACTGGGGAAAGGCCACATCATTGCACATTTTGCGACAAAACATTTACAACAACATCATCATTGACGGTTCACACTCGGCGGATACACACTAAAGAGAGACCTTACAAGTGCAAATATTGTGGTGCTGTTTTTGCAAGTGGCACTGCTTTAAAAGAACATATTAGAATGCATACAGGAGAAAAGCCATATTCTTGCAAATATTGCAAAAAATCATTTGCAAAGAATTATACCTTGAAATGTCATTTACGAACGCACACAAAAGAGAAATTTTACTCTTGAGAGATGGACCACACTGCGGTTCATCTTGGGGAACTTTCAAAAAACATAATATACACATAGGTACATGGGAAACCATTTCTCGTGTGAAACTGATGGACAAATATTGTCAAGCCAGAATTAAAAGTCCATGCGTTATTCACATCCCTGTGAAGATGGCAAAAAACATTTTATCGCAAAGCAATCGTTGATTTTGCACATTAGGGTATACGTGGTGGCGAAGCCCTAATTTTTGCTCAATTAAAAATATCATTCAAACATATGTTATAGATAAAATTTTCGTAATTTGTAGTTTGTGTGACAAATCATTTATCGATAGTTTAGTAACATGAACATTAGTTGATAGAGATGCGGGGGTCTGACTGAACTGAAGAGCTCGTTTCCAAACGAATCAAAATATCTATATATAACATAATAATCGTAAATGGTTTCCTGTCCATAATAACTGCACTGCTTAATTAAAATCATGAACATTATGAACCAAATATTAAGCTTAAATTGCTAATTTTTAACAAGCACAAATTATTTTCATTGTTTCGATTGCTCCCCTGCATATTACATTAATGAACTTAAGAATTATTTAATATCAACAAGGTCAACAACCCATATTTCATGACGATCAATGTCCATTCCATGACCATTCATTCATTATTTAGCTTACTACGAATTTTTAGATGGTTGAGTATCCATTGAAGTTGAAGGAGGTCATCATAACTTCATATGAATTGGGAAGATTACGTGGAAATAAGGTCTTCATCGGTACTACGAAATCTTGAGACCTACACGACACAAATATGCTCTCATATGAAGCTTCTTTGCCAGTTCAAGTATAAATAAGAGCATTCATTTACAATGAAACAGTTTGACTGACTTTCCATTTACTTTTCTGAAAATTGGAGAGAGATTTTAGACGAACACTTTAGGAACTGTACAAAGTATAAAGCCGGTTTATCCACACCTGCATTGCAGATGATTTTAAGTAAGCTCAATTTTTAAAGTTCTTTTAATATTCGTAATAAAATATTATATTCAATATTACATTTTTTGATTTTAAAAACGATTTCATCGGTAACTTTCCAACATTGCTTTTACTTAAAAACATTATAGCGCCTGTCGGAATCATAATGGTACATGTAATATATTTCGATCCCAATTGATAATATAAAAACCTTTATCAAATTGTTACAACTTTTCAAATTTATTTTAGTAGGTGCCTATAATTTTACATAGCTACCGGTACCTAGTACACAATTAAATGGACATGAAAACGTTAAAAATGTACGAGATGGTAATGTATTTAAATTTTTAGAAGACAACTACTGTAATATGGAGTCTGAAATAAAATATTATCCAAAATTTACTGATCGTTTTGAAATGGTATCTCCAAGACTTCAGTTGGAATTTGTTCATCATCCTCTTTGGGAGGAAATTCGAAGAGGGACACTTAGTTTTGAAAAATACGCTGTTTTAATTCAGCAGGATCATATTTACTTTAAAGGATTTTATAAAGCGTTTCAAATCATGGCAGACAAGGAGACAGATCCAGACCTGAAAGTTTCCTTGTCTAAAAATGGAACAAAATTGTACGAATGGATGGATAAGCAATACCAGCATTATGGATTTTGTCCGGCTAATCATGCAGAAAATTATGTGTCTGGTAAGTAATAAACAATCGTCTCCTTTATATTTAGAAGATACTTAAATGGAGATAGTCTGAAATGTTAATGCAATTTAAACACACTAACTTTCTTTTTATCTTTTCAGATTACATCAATCACATTTTACAAGCAGCGGAATGCAGAAACATAGCTGAAGGTCTCGCAGCAATTTATCCATGCTATATCCTTTGGAATAGGATGGGAACAAATATTCAGCTTGTTGCCAACAACACTAGGGCAAAAATTTCTGAACATCCCTACCAAATGTTTATTCACAGAAACAATCCAGACGGGAGTAAACGTTTAGGAAAATATAAAGCCTTACTTAATGGCTATTTTAAGCTATTAGAAACTGATGATGATGTTGACGGAATGTTTACAGTTTTTGAAGCTGCACGCAAAAGTATAAATTATGAATGGCTGTTTGCTAATGGAGTTTACCAATCTCTTGTTTAATATAATGAGTACAACTATATACTATAAAATAAAAGATAAATTATTTCTTTATAAATTCTCCAATATTAACGCCAGCTAAAGTATATCTATTCATTCAATTATGTCAGTACACATGAAAATATTTCAATTATATTAAGAAATATACACCTTTGAATAGCATTGAATAGAATGATATATATATACCTTAGGTGTTACTAACTCTATATCGACAATTAAAATTTAAAAATAATGTGCGGTGCAATCTAATAAAATACCATTTAAATATATACCATGAATGAAAAATATAGATTAAAAATGCATCGTATAAAAAGGTACTACTAAATATTCAAAGTCGGATAATTTGCGATAGGTGACAGGCAGTTAGGTTACATGTCTACAAAAAAATGAATAGAAATAATTAATATAATCTTAGGATCTCATTTAAATAGCATATTACAAACTGAAAATTATTATCAAGAACATGTTTTGAAGTAATTTTGCATTTTAAGTAATATGTGTATTTTAAATTGCAAATTATTATTTAATAGCCAATTTTAACACCAAAGTACAATAAACTATTTGTAATACCAACAAGGCTAACCATATATAATTAATTAATCCACAATTTTCGTAAATTACAGATCCAATTTTGCAATAATTGAATGTGGCCATCACTTTTATCGCAATTGTACAACTATATCGTTAAACAAAACACAAAATTCATTATAATGTAGTTAATCATGTTTCTTATATCACCGGGGTAAATTCATTGCCACACAGATTCTGAACAAATTACAATCTGTGATGCAGTAATTAGTCCTAGTTGGCAAATGGAAGAAATAGTGTACACTAAATCAGTCGCTGTAGCCGTCGCTATCGCTGTCGCCGAACAAGCACGGTTCGTTCTCTTCTATGGTTTCCAATATCATGCGGAAGTTGGGACGTTTCGTGGGATCATACTCCCAACAGCAATTCATGAGGTCAATGACGTAACTCCGAGCTAACACATTTCTGCAATCCAGCGGAGTGGTTCCTTTCACTATTGCATCCATCACCTAATTACCCACATTGACAATTAGATATTATGGCTAAAATTTTTTAGTTCAACACTTTGCAAAAATACTATAAAATGAAAACTAAAATCTAACATCTTCACTGGAATCAATGGTTTCATACGGGACTCTTCCCCGGCTCCACATCTCAAATAAAACCACTCCGTAGGACCAAACGTCTCCTTTGCGACTGTACTTCCTTCCAGTTATTGGCTGATTTTCTGGAGGCATCCACCGTATAGGGCAAGGTCTCCCGTTCCCCTAATAAGCACAAATAATTACAATTACACGATACCGCAGTTAATGATACTGATTTAAAACTAGTACTAATATTTACAACTGTAAAATGTTTTCAACTTTTTCAATGTCCAATTGAACATTAAAATCAACTCTGGATCCTAACTATCCAAACACATAAGTATTTTGGAAACTACTGTTCTACACATATGGTGACCATCTTAAATAAGCTTGTTTGCTGTCAAATTGTTAAAGATCTGCAGTGAAGAAATTCAGCTTAGCTTTGTGATCTAATAATAAGTAGGTAAAAATAAATCGTCAATATAACGGCCAATTAAAAATATGTTTGACAACTCATTTCACTGAATAATTATAAAAAGTAATGACGCCTTCACTGTATAAGAAACCAAAAAGTATAGAACAGCAATAAGTAAAAATACAATGTCTATGACTTAAATAAAATGCAATAAATCGTAAACTCACGTCATCGTAATAGTCTTCCTCTCCGGTGCAATAGTCGTTGCAAAGCCCAAAATCTCCAATTTTAACATCCCAGGCTTCTCCAATTAAAATATTTCTCGCAGCAAGGTCTCTGTGAACAACACTAGCACGGCGGTGCAGATAATCCATGCCACAGGCGATCCCCCAAGCCATTTTTATCATCCCAACCTAGTAAAGGACAATTAGTCTTACATTTTCACCTATTTTGGAATTACTAAATGATTAGAAAGTGATATCTCATTTTCTTACAGCTGGGCACCCTCCGGAATAATTTTGGATGTAATCAATCAAATTTCCCCTCTCCATATATTCCAAAATAAGCCATGGAACGCTGTTTCCTGTGAAAACAACGATGAAAAACGATTTAAAGTTTTGTTGTGAAAATGTAAACGATGAGTACTATTAATCATTACAAACACAGATTGGAATATCAAACAAAAATAAATAACTAGATAATAGTACTCTCTCCATTTTCTAAGCATTTATTCGCGAATACTTATGTGTGCTATTGCTACTACCTTTATTTGCCATTCCATACAGTTTAATGACGTTCGGATGGTTGAAGCTCATGGCCCGATTAGCTTCTCGAGCTGCTTCGTTTTTACTTTGTACTTTCTTAACAGCAACGTCTCCGAAATTTCGAAGAGTAGCTATAATAACATAACAATACAAAATATAATAATTAATTGGTAGACCAAGTAAATGTAATTAAATTCAAATGTTACATCGATTAAAAAAACAATCACCAGATTGTTTAACTTTTCCCACATTAATCTAAACACTTAATAAATACATGTAGAAATACTGGTGAAATACTCACCATGATATACTACCCCAAAGCTCCCACTACCAATTTCAGATAAGTTTGAAAAATCGTCTTTACTGTACATCTTCATACGCCGTTTTGGCATTTTAAAAATTGAGCGATGATTGCTTTAAGTATGTCTATATTATTCCAAATCCAATTGACTTGACACGTTCAGCTCGCTAAGGAACACAACCCTGCTAAAACCAAAATGAATTATCACTATAGAACATCATAATATTTCGTGTTCAGGTAATACATTCAATCCAGACCTCATCTATATATCAATCATTATTAAATCTATTATGATAAATACAATTCGTTCTTGAATGCCAATAAGCACTAATCAGTATATATTATATTATTAAGATAGTTGTGTAACATCATGTAGAAATCATAAATGTATTAAATATGATATTATTTTTATAATGCATGTTATTTGATGTGTGTTTTCATTTGCATAATACATTTCAATAAACTAACATCTAATCACCATTTAAATATTGCAATTCTTTCCCTAATATACTTAAAAGTTCATAAATAACTCCCAGAACTCTTGCATAAAAGGCAAGATATTATTCAGTAATAAATACATACACATACACCTACATTCTGCACACCACAACGCTGGAACTGTATGGATCTGGGGAAGGATTTCGGGTACCTTGCCGGATACGGAGGACAGTTTGATGTTTTTTAAGTTTTCGACTTATCTTGGTGACGTAGACAAAACAATTTTTATTGCATATTCTGTCGTTTCAAATAATTTGGAGTTGATTGAGAGGGTGTTACTTTTTTGGTGGGTGGGGTCCTCCCCTCCAAGTGGGGTGAAGTTAATATCTTTTTTGACTTTTCCGATGTAAAAACATACCTGCAACCTGCGGATGCATGCTACAACAAAAGTCCAAGGTATTAGCTTTCCACAAATTGGAGGAGTCCACAAGTGTGATGATTTTTGTTCATTTTCTCTTATACTTATACTTTTGACTTTCAACTTAAAAAATCAAACTGTACTACACCGTATCGGATTTTGTTCCTAGTGCCTAGTAGGAGCCTCTGATAACGGGTTCCTTTCCTTTACCTCAATCCAATGTTGATTATGATTAATAATCATTAACCACATACAACATAATTCCATTCGCAAATTCCAAATTAAAAATCAAAACACAAAATCTTATCTGACTTATGATACATATGGTTATTGTGGAAATTATTTTAAATAGTATAGTTAACCATGCGTGTGCGTATTTTACTTATTTCCCAAAACATGATTACCTGTTATATCATATTATATTGAACTTTAAGCGATTTAATTTTGGGCGCACGTACCTGCTCCGGGATCTAAAACTGAAGCGTAAGCCAGCAAATAAAACCGAAGGTCTGCCACAGAAAATACAACTACCAACAGGAAAGAAAAGATGACCCCAATATTATTATATTATACTTTTCCTAAACCGAATGTATAAGGGTGATAGTACTTAAAAATATTATTAATAGTATAAAGTTTATACCTAAATCATAAATGGTATACCTATCGAGATAACTACACTTGAAAGTCTCCACACACTCTCCACACTCACTCCACGCACAGCCACATATAAACAATAATTACCAAAGTATGCGAATCCTAAAACTATCCAATTTTACAACTGTTTTCCCTCTTCTTGGTCTAATGAACCATCTGCAACTTTTAGATTAGCTACTTGGCTTGGTTAGCTGACCAATACCACTTTTGAGCAACAAAGTCTTAATAGACCCTTTCAAGGTTAGCAGTTGAGAGGATTTTTACGTCGCTAATACATGGGAAAAAGTAGGGATTTTGGAGGAAAATATCAACAGACCAAACTAGGGTTCCTACCTGCAAGGTATAGGAATGAAAATGTAGGGAATTTACCTACCTATCTAATGAGCGCTTATACGACTTTGTAGGACACTTAATAATTGAATTATATAACAAAAATTCTGACAAAAATGCTCACTTTTGGAGGTAATTATTTCTAAATGTGAACATTTTTGTCAGAATTTTTGTTGCAACTCAGTTATTAAGTGTCTTACAAAGTCGTATAAGTGCTCATTCGATAGGTGGGTTCCCACATTCCTTCACTGATACCTTGTATGTAGGAGCCCTATAGTTTGGTCACTGTTGACATTTTCCTTCAAACTGTTGACATTTTCCTTCAAAGTCTCTACTCTTGCCCATGTATTATAGCGACTCAAAAATCCTCCAAACTGCTAGCCGTGAAAGGGTCGATTTCGCCTATTTTAGTTGTAATAATAAGACCTTCGGTTTATTGCTTATTACCTAAATACTTTTATTGTTATTGAGATCTTGGTATTTGGATTTGACCTGGGCCGCATTCGATGTTTATTGCGGCCCAGTTTATGATATTATTATGAATGAATTCTACTGAACTAGAATGAATCGCATCTGAATTAGAATGTAGTTCAGACAGTCTTAAGTTTATTACAGGATGATATTGGAATCTATGTATAATATATGTATTATGTATTTGTCAATTGAATTCTTTTGAGTAAGTATGTATCTTTAAATGCCTTTTTCTGGTAATAAACAACACCAGTTCAAATATAACTCTCAGCAAACAAAGCCCTTTATTTATAGCATTAGTAGCTACGAAATGGTAGAGAGAGAGAGCGTGTAGACACTGTAGAGTCTCGAATCAAATTCAACTAAAATTATGGAGATTAAGGTGTGCTTTACAAAAACGGAACTTTACGCATGCCAAACAATTCAAAGACCATAATATTAGGATTTATACAAAAAGTCTCCAACATTTTTTCTATGTCCCATTGTCTTGGGAATTTTAAAATAATAGTCGA
Organism: Tomocerus mixtus; assembly: GCA_034694165.1. Classification (NCBI taxonomy): domain Eukaryota; kingdom Metazoa; phylum Arthropoda; class Collembola; order Entomobryomorpha; family Tomoceridae; genus Tomocerus; species Tomocerus mixtus. The sequence goes on from JAQFYC010000306.1 coordinate 62,074, forward strand.
AAGTACTCTAATTTATTTAATGAAAAATGAAAACACTTGTTGGTATTTAATACGGTGTGGTAATAGAGCGAAACAGCAAATAAATTAATATCGTCTAACTTTGTCATAATAAAATCCATGGGGCACAGATATTTTTACCTCTACCTTACACTGACAGTAAATATTTAAGTTTTTATCCTAATTGGCAGCAAATTTCCGTCACACGTCAATAAAATGCATGTAATTAATAAATGCAATTATCTATTCTAACCATTTCGGTTGAATTGAAGTTAGTCGGCACTGGAATTTTACATGCTCTGAATCGGCAGAATTTTGAAGTGTGCATTTATAAATTATAACTTATACTTTTCTTGGTAATATAAGATAACAAATATTACTGCAATAGGAATTTTTCTTAAACTAACTTGGTCAAGTCAACCATTAATGTTGTGGAAATAATAAATATATATATATTGTAAATCCACCCATTTTTCATTTTCAAAGTTTAGATTTGATTTGGGAGTCGACTCGTTACTATTTATTAGTGTATTACTTGCGTACTTTGATTAGCATTAATTGATTAGATCTTTTTTTCGTTTACATAACCACTCGTTTATTTTACATTTAGATAAACATTCGTATGGCGAGTTTGCATGTCGGCTTATTAAGGAAGTAATTTATTCATGGTTGCATATACTTATCTAGTTGTGCAAAAAATTGAAAAATTTAGAGCTTGTAATGCACTTTGTATGCTATAGGCACCTATAAGCGTCATGAGTAACCCTGACTATTATATTACCTACGCATTATGCTATTATGCAATGCTTACACAAGCAGTTTTGGTTTGTTTCCGCCAGTTTTATTTACACAATAAATAATGTAAAGTGAAAGATAAAAAGTTAAGTACTTCCAATTGGCACCAATGTTGCAGGTATTTGTCCATGTTTATTTATTCATTGAACTACTATAATGAAGATATCAGATTAGTCAGATACAAAACAATCGCATATAAATACATCTGATAGTGCAACTTTCCCAAATATATCATCTCTTTACATTGCCAGCAACGCAACTGCTGAGTATTTTTGGTTGCCTGGTCTGTAAGCCTTTACGCAAATATTACCCTAAAATGGAAATATTCTTACAATTGGACAAATCAAGTCGCACTTATTGTCCAGGACGCCCGTTTACAGGGAAAGTGATTTTAAATTCGACTCGAGATAAAGCAGTTTTAGACAAGATTTATGTTCAGATTTCTGGAACGGCTATTGTTGAGATTAGCACAGGCATTGGGTTATACACTTTCCAGTATGAAGAGGAAAATGTAGTGCTAAATAAAACTGTAGCATTAGCTGGGGGTAACGGCACATTGGAGCACATAGCGCATGGCCGCAGCGAATTTCCTTTTGCAATTGACTTACCAAAAAAGCTACCATCGACAATAGACGAGAAGTATGGAAAACTGTTTTATCATTGCATCGCGGGAGTAAGAGAGCCGAATTCCGAAACGTCTTTGTTAACAGTCACGCAGGGATTTACAGTGAAGAGACTTTTGGACTTAAACGAGGAACCGAAAGCAAAACTTCCATTTTTGTACCAAGGACAGGCAAAACTGAAGTCTTGGTTTTCCTCCACTAAGTTCATTAAGTACGTAATTAAGTTACCCAAATCTGGATTTGCTCCTGGAGAAAATATTCCCCTAGAAGTAGAAATTGATAACCAAAGTAATGATAACGTCCTCCCTTCTCTAATTTTTCGCAAGAAAATATATTTCCAGGCAAAGCAAGTAACATCTGGTAGATCAATCACATACAACAGGTACCAGGTATCGATGAGTCCGATTTACAAGCATCAATTTAAAAATATCATCAGCCAAATTGCTAATATAGACGGCAGCCCTGTGTATAGCCGCCAAAGAAAATCGTGGAAGGTGGACAACTTGTGGGTGGGGCCAATTTTGGAACCTAGTTTTGGTGAAGACGAATGCAAAATCATAATGGTCAGATATGAATTGGAAATACAGCTACGACGTGACGGTTCAGAGCCAATAAAATACAAAGTACCTGTTCTAATTGGCACAAGCCCAATACGTACTATTGATTTAAGAAACCCCGGAATACAGCAAGCAGTTACCGAATCGACACCTGGATCCAAGTTTGCTTTCACCAATGATAAATCTTTATCACCTCCACCTACTTATCAACAAAGTGTTTCAGAAAAGCATGTATAGGCACCGATGATAAATAACGCATAATATATAATTATGCGACATAGCACATTACAATACCAACTGCTGAGTGGGAATTATTCTATTGACCATGCTCTTTAAGATGTATAATTGAACTAACAGTGTAGGATATAAAATTGTATTTTGTCAGTTTTTTATAGGCTAAATATTGTGATATCCAGTACTAATAATTAGTACTTATAATATAAGTAATAATATTAAAATTAATATATAATACAATTAATAATATTATAAATAATATTTGTCATTTAAAGTGGCGACAAAAATCGATGAAAGTAGCGATATTTAATTATATTTTAAATTAATATGGCGATAATGAAAATGGCAACAGAATGATTTAATTTGGCGACAGAATGATTTAATATGGCGACAAACAGGTTGTCAA